>WOGN01006463.1:0-12436 GCA_015342105.1 Leptinotarsa texana | reverse complement strand
GGAGTATCCAAATTTTACATAAAAAATATGAGAAGTAATTAAAAAAAAGGGATGATGCTAGGGGTGAGGGGGTGGCTTTTCCAGTAAGTTTAAATAAGCCATAATACTTACCCCTTCCAACATAAATTGAAGTTTTTTTGGATTTTTCCTAAATACCAGTATTACAAAAGTTATTAAAGGTGGATACTTTTATCTGAAAAGCACTGTATATTCAACTGTTAAAGCTGTATATAAAACAATTTTCAGCTATATAAAATAAATTTCACAATATTGCCTATCTAAATTTATTTTTGCAATGCGTCCTTTGTAGTAATCGGTAAACCCAACATTATTTTAACAAGCTATATAGTATGCTATTTGGTATTGGTCCGTCGTCGTTAGTCATAATATTATTGTGTTTACTTATTTGTACACTCTCATAGGCATCTAGTTGCCTGTTGTTGTTAACTTGTCTAACTAAACTTAATGAACTGAAGTCTATGGAATGGTTTTATTGCAAAATATAATGGGCGACTGCTGATTTTTCAGGTCTTCCATATTTTAAGTGTGCCTTTAATCTCACTTTGAAATAGAACTTTTTGTCTGTCCATAATATTTTGCATCGTAGTCCTTACATTCAGTTTCGTAAATTCCAGACTTTTCCGAATTCTCGACTTCGTCATTTTTTTTTTCAAACAGATAACTGACAAATCAAAAGAAAAATATTTCAAACCAATTTACTCCATGACATTTCGATTGTGGATATTAACACACCTTGGCTTATCAATGCACCTGACCTTGGCTTTCCTCAGATTCCGTGGGCTGAGTTAGAAACTAAGGGGTATATCGGTTTTCGACAGCGGATGCAGGGTCTACACCAAAGCGCCTGTACTCCCTGTCTTCATGTCCAGCATATGAGGTTTCATCCTATATCCATAGACATAATGCGACCCTAAGAGCGGTATGTTCCGGGGAATATCGAATCTACATCTGGGAATGAAAGTGCTTAATACATTGATACTATTCATTTTCCACCCTCATACTGATACAAGCTGATAAGCTTGGTGTATCCCTCCTGAATCATCAAAATGAGACAATATTGGTCGTGGAGTTTTTAGCTTCAGATGAGGCGAATATTATCCACGAACAGAAAGAAAAACGGATGAAATATCAACATCTTATCTTCGGGCTACTCAACTCTACCCAGACCACTCTATTAAATTGGTGGTTCTGATTGTTGGAGTCCTTGGTGGAAAAAAGCCTTCTCTACTCTTAAATTTCAAGGTCTTTCTGGTTTGTAGGAGTAAAGGAGAAATCTTGGCCAGACATCAAAAGGCTCCTCACACTCGATTGCGTCGGAATTTCAGGAACAGGTTCCGACTGGCGCAATCTGTTAGGTTATTATTACTAATGATAATCTGTATCAAACATTTTGGTACAGAATGTAAAAATGATAAATCAAAATAATAAAGAATACAAACATCATACCTTACAGTACATATAAAAACAATAGTATCTAAATGAAATGTATTAACAATAATTAGTGTTGCTTAAATATTCCTGCAGACTTATATACAATTTTTCAATCGAAAGAATATTAGTTTTATTTTCAAATATTTTATCATAGTCTTGTGACTTGGTACTCTCAGCTGACCACTATGACCTGTAGAATAACAATATATCGATGCATTCATCTCAAAAGGTAGTAGATTCTTTCTCGCATGAATGACTCATTTAAACAGATAACCGTTTTTCTGTTATGGAAACTAGCTTGCAACTTTTCATTTTTGAGCAACAAATATTCTGTGAACATCTCTACCAGACCCCCAAGACATACAAATTATAGATACAGGAAATATGTGTATCAGTTTGTAATCTTGAAAATATATACACAAATATATAAACATGAATCACACACATCCTGTGATATATAATTTTTATCTTCTATTCCTATGATTATTTTTATTTGAGTTTTATTTAATATCTCCATTTTATTGTGGTTAGGTACGAAATAAAGTTCCAATTTAATATTCAATTTCAGAGAAATTTTGAAATAACTTAAATCACTAGACACATAAGTTTGCACTAGTGTATTATGTAGATTTGAATGTCACTGAAATAAAAAAAGATAATATTCGTTATTAATTACTTAGTTATGCAATTAAAGTAAATTCTTTATCTTCCAAGCACAGGCACCTGATGCAACTTCTAATGCTTCATTAGTCAGTGTAAGGTTTAATTGCCAGATAATAATAGACACATGCAATTGTTTTGATAAAGAAAATGTGTGTTGAAAGCACATTGTAGAATTTAACGGAAATCAATTTGAAGTTGAATATATTAAATATATTTGATAACACTCTATTGTGAAATGAAATCATTTTCAATTTCTTGTTTTTTTAAATGCATTATACCTTAACAGATATAATTGAAACATCTGGCGTAAAACGAATCTCTTAGTATCATCACGCATCACTAAATGGAAACTTGGTTAACCAAACCCGTGGGAAAAGTTTTTCAAATAGATTCATTATAGAATTATGCAAGCAAACTTACAGAGTGTATGGCTACGAGATTGAAAAATATTTTCGTTCCATTTACAATGTACTTCATATCAGTATATGTTATAAGATAAGGATTTTTCAAAAGAATAATTCCATACACCATAAAACATATGAAATGACAAAATACAATTCACACTATAATTTTAACTAAAGAACCAAATGTTTTGGTTAGCAACAACATTCTTATATTATTTTTCTAAAATGTTAGTAGTTACCCTCCTGTATGCAATATCAGAAGTGACTCATCCACATTAAGAACATTTTTCTGATATAATTGAATAGAACTGGCCGGTAATTAATGAAAATCTATATTAAAACTCAGTAATAATATAGTTTATTGTATGATTTTCGCTATACAATAGCTTTCTCAAGCGTGTATAGCGAAACTCGTGTCACAGTTTTTCTAAAACCCTTTATGTTGAAAATCGTACAACAAATTGAATTAATGTGATTCTTCTGATAGTTTGGCACCTGTGATAATGTCAGTATTGTTCTATTTCTTTGTGTATTCCTTAAAGAATTTGATAATAATAATGCTATTATATTTACCTTTTTATGTAATGCAATATTATTAGTTTAGATTCTGGAATATTTCATGTCGATTTTTACTTCATGAAACAGGTCGTAATTTGAGGTTACTGAATGGAATTCAGCGATACAGTTTGTCAGTGTTAGTGAATATTAGCAAACATTTTGTTTCAAAATAATTCTGGATAATTTGTTGAAACTCCACACATGGCAAAGCTGTTGAGGCAATGCCTACGTAATAAATTTTTGCTGTTTACAAATTTCACCAGTTCACGTTGACATTGTTGTTCTTGAATGATATTTATGAAAATAGTAATTTTCTAGTTGTATTTGAGTAAAATATATTGTGAAATAAAAATAGAGAGTGATAATGGTGTTTTTCTGTGGGGTTTGTAAGCAATCGAATTTTTCTAACCAACAATATGATAGAACTGACTAATAATGAATGAAAATCTATTATAAAGTATTCAAAAAAAACACAATTTAATGTGAGATTTCCACTTGAAAGTTTACAAAACTGCGACACGTGTTTCGCTATACATTAGCATCTTCGGGCGTCACAATACATATTGTTGGAAGGAATTAATTTTGTTTGTTATATGTAAATTAAATTCAGAAATAAAGAAGTATTTTAATTTCAGCACCCAGCGTTGCCGATGTACAAGCTGCAATCGAATATATATTTCCCCTAGTTTACGAATTTCGTAAAGAACGCACCAAAGAAGAGAAAGAAGCCTTAGCAAAAAAGAAATTGAGGCAGTTTGGAGAAATGCCTATACCGGACGAGGGGATGGACGCAATGTGCGGAACGGATAACCGGGATGAGACATGGGACTAAAATAGTGAGATGGTGTACCTTGAACTCTACTTGAACTTGCAATTTTTTCTCTGAACATCCCTATAACCTCGCATATCATGTTTGGCATGTATTCATGTATCAAGTAGGTTCTCATGAGAGGGGTTATGGTAGTTGTTTACAACCTAGTCAGGTTTTTTGCGTGACAGTTATTTATTATGTGAAATAAGACTGGAAATTTCTGTTTGTTTCAATAAACAATGATATTGATTGCTGCATTTAGAAGAGGCTTTTTGATGTTTTTCTTTGTGAAAACTTGGCTTCTAATACTCAAGCTACTGTTGAGCTTCTAATAATGTAGTTTTAATATTCCTTAGATTTGCTAAGTCTGAATAGCAATAAAAATATTCCTCCTTTTTTTAAATTCAGATAAAAGACAATACTAGTTAGTTGGAAGTCAATTGGTATTGTTTTCAAATGGATACTTTATGAGGTCTTCTCGAATAGCTGTGATTTTTCTGCCAATGATTGTAGAGCTATCCCACATTTTAAAATACAGAATAGTTTTCACAGGATGAAGCAGAATTCGAACACCCAGATACTTTGAGATGAGTAGAAAAAAGACTTGTATTGTGTTTCAAAAGAATCTCACAAAGTTAAACATCTACATCATAAGCCAAAGCAAGTACTGTTACAGAAATGTTATGAGTACATATTACAATTGACTGTTTTAAACCATTCATGTACATAGTATATCTTTCTGAGGTTTCCTAACAAACAAATGTGTTTTGGAAAACGTTTATCAATGGCGACTTCAAATTAATAAGAATATTCCAAGTGTCCATGAGAATTGCTTTCTCACTGGACAAATTATGTTTGAACAGTACATTCAAATTCACAATATAATTCCTTAGTTTCTGCTGTAAACTCTCTAAAAATGAAAAACAATTTTTGCGAAGATGTCGCAGCATTTGATATACATTTTCCAAGTAAATATAAGTCTGTCAATCTGGGAAACTTGTTTTATAATTATCATTATTTATTAACACATGTAGTATTAAGTCGATCACAGAGCTACTGACTGATCTTGATCCACATTGCTTGACTCCGACTGAATGAAAAAAAAAACATCAAAATTATTGCGAATCTTTTTATGTACCTATTGATATTTTAGCTCTGTGTTTCTTGTACATGTTATACTTGGTGTAATCGTAGGCCTAGTAACGTCAATTTGTTTGTATTTTATTTGAAATGGCCTTTGGAGCTGTTCCCTCCCGTAAGTGTCTTAAATCCCCAAAGACAAATCGTTACTTGAAGAGTGTGCTATTATGATACTTTTGTTTGATACATTTTTTAAAATGTACATCGATAATTTGATATATAATGAGCCCCATTTAAACTAGTAACCAAAAGGTTTGGAATTTTCAGAGGCAAAGCAATATTTCTATGTGATTGCATTAAAATTATTATCTACAATGAATCCCTGCCTATATGTCTACAAAAGAATGAAATACATTAGATTGCTGAAAACGAACAAAATTTCATGTAATATATCGAATGTTCTTCCATTTATCTTCAGTGTCGGTCGAGTAAGTTTGAAAGCAGAATATAATTATAATGACTATATTCTGCTGGTTTTACTTTTCATATGTTTAGACTTTTATTAGGTGTATAATAGTGGTTCGTAATTTTGTTTCTTTAAAATTATTCCCAGTTTCAATGAGAACGTTTTAGGGGAATTTCGTTTCATTTATGAATTTCTGAATAAAGCTTGAGTGTAAGTGAAATTTGTGAAGAGAATTAATATATGTTAATTTTGGAAGTTTATGCTTCCAATGTCTCAACATAAATATTAAAATTATTATAAACAAAATAGAGCTTTAATGAATTAAAATAAAAGAACATGTATTGAAACTGGTCTATAATTTTGTTTTGAATTACATTTTGTTTATCAAATTTTCTGAATTTCAGTATTTATCAAGTATTTTTTTCAATTACATTTCCTTTTTTAAATGTTTTTAAGCTTAAAAGTACAGTTTTTAATTTTTCCAACATAACAATTGATATTTCATTTCGAAAGTTATTTGAAATGCTCAAGTTTTCGATTAATTTCATTTGTTTTATCAAGTATTGAAATCTTTTATGTTTGTAGATATTGAAACTTCAAAGTTCCAAAATATTGCATGGGTGGACATAGGATTATTTTAAAATGAAGACAACAAATGTGAATATTTAAAATTTTGAACATCTGAAGGGAAAAACTCATTGTGGCAGATGGCTCACTTTGAACCCCACATGGACCCACACTAACTCTTCAAAAATGGTTTCAGATAGAAGAATAAAATTTGACAAATTGAAAATACTTTTTTTTAAAATTATTTTCAGTGTCCTATTCTGATTTAGAGACAAATTCTAATAAAATATTTTTATCTGCTAGTTATGGGAACATTTTTTTTTCAGCATTATGACATGGCAAATAACAGAGCATAAACATTTCACTCTTGAGCCTTATGGAAAGTAATAAAGTATAAATAAGCTGTATTGTGTAGATTTTCTGGTCAGAAAGCTATGTGTTTTGATGCTCCATAATGCACATTCATATTCAGCATATGGATTCAAAAATAGAAATTGATTCATTAAAGTTGTGTTTTGAGTTCATCATCATAATTCTTCTGATGCACACATTGTGTAGGCTTCGCTCATCTTGATATATATACCAATTCAGTTTTTTAAAATGGATCAGAAATATGTATTATATTGATGTTTACCAAATTGATTCTTTAGTGATTATTTGATCAAGTGTTCGAATTATTTTTTGGCTAATTTGATTTGCTAGTTCTGTTGAATTTCTCTTTATTTCCTTTATTGTAGGAGGTAGATTTAATAAAAGTTTTCTCATGTTGTTCACAAAATGTTGTTTCATTTTTCAAAGGGTACTATCAAGAATAGTGTATATATAAGGTGACATTTATAACAAGCCATCTTGTGTTATTGTTATTGAATAGAATCATCTTGATTGATGTAGCCGTTACTACAATATGTCAACAAATCATGATTTGTTGACATTTAAAAATATACAAGAAAAACGGTATTTTTATCCTTGTAACAGAAAGTTCTTGATTGGCTCAACGAAGTTTAAAAGAGTAAGTAGATATGATAATGGAATAAACTCCCAAAATTCGAAGGATATCAGGATTTTGAAAATCATTGAATGGGGACACTTTTCATCATATTGTACTGAATCTACTTGCTACGAACACAAATATTTCAAGAGAGAGAAGCACTCATAGTTGTTTCAATAAAAGTTTTGTCTGTTTTGAACTGTAATATCTCTGTGAATATTTATTCAATTCAATCGAAATAAGCACCATTTGAATCAGTGCACTTTTGCCAATGTAACACAAGGCGAATCATTCTGTCAGCATAAAAATTGGGTGATCTGGATTCGACAAAAGCCGTTTTTGCATGGTCCTGATTGGCGAAGGTTCTACAGATGAGAAAGTTTTTGAGGAGCTTGAAACGATGGTAGTCGATTGGCAACGTAGATTGCGATGTTGAGAAAATAATTTATGTTAAAGGTTTTGTTTCTGATGAATGCAAATAACTACAAAAAAATCCAGGATTTTTTAATAAAATACCATCACAGACAAAATTAGTTCTAAGAGATCAACTGAAGCGGAATAAACTTTTAAATAGAGGGCACATTTATCTAATAACAATTGAAACATTTACTAAGAGAGCCTAATACAATATATCACAATAAATAAATATCACTACTTAGAAAATACAGTCAGGAAAATACTCTTACACTATATTATGCCTCGATTTCATATGCATCTTCAAATTATACTTTCTGGAAAGCACAACGTTACAAATTGTCAGTCAGGAAAATACTCTTACACTATATTATGCCTCGATTTCATATGCATCTTCAAATTATACTTTCTGGAAAGCACAACGTTACAAATTGAACACTTGGTTCGACCCAAATGAACAGGTTTATGATGGTGAAGACTGTAAGGATGGGTGAACACTTTATGGCATATGGGACATGTCAAGTTGTCAGATTTGTGTGTTGTACTGACACTTCCAGAAGAAACATAGTAATGGTCTTGGGTTGTTTCTTCATCAACTGCAAAAATATATACTCTGTAGGAATTTTATTAAAATAAATATCGATAACATGGGCCAGTATAGAATCAATTCCATTTTTCGGATTTCTGCAGTTTGGATGAAATTATTTTACATCTAGAATTTTTATCCACCCGAAGTATATCTCCCATGCACAGTAACGAAAACGACTAAAAAAGTTAACTTCTTCAACGAATTTTTTTGACATTCAATTTACCATAAAAGTTTAACAACTTGTTCCAAAAATCAATTTATATGGCCTCATGTTTCAAAAAAAGTTACACTGAAATTATTGAATTGAATTTATTTGCCAATAAATACAGCTGCATTATAAAATATATCAGACTAGTCAGAACCCAAATACAAGGTTGACAGGTAGAATTGGAAGCTTTTTCATAAAATTACTCTATTGAAAACACTTTTCTCACACCACAACAAAAATGCTGTCTCTTGACACGTATTTAAGCCAACCAAGTTTCAGTCGTCAGTTAACTTGTTTGACGGAACGGTCGTCGAAAGATAGATTTTTGTTCTGGCAGTGGTGGCCGTAAAACTTATGAGGCTTTGTACAATAGATCTTTATGAGAGCGTTTTCTATTGCGGATAAATTAATTTGCCGTTTTGAAATACTATACTTCTAACTGAAGCAAGAGCAGAAATTCGATTTTGTGTCATCGAATTTTCTGAATGTTAAAAAAAAAGGTTTATTGTCTAACAGGAGTAATCCCAATTACAAGACAATAAGTTCAAGAAACTCGAAAAAGCTCCTTTATACAGATGCAACGGTCATATGTGTTTTGGCAATAATTCTATGAAATAAACCAATAGTGGTGTACACCTGGTAATAATTTTTTTTTTGTTACATATTTCAGCACTTAGGAACCCTTTTCTTTAGTAATGATGGTGGTTCAGCCAGATGTAATTAAGAGGTTGTAACTTGTAAGAACTCAATTTCATTTCATTTCCTGATGAAGCTAACTTCATTAGAACGGTACATATACGTGACGGACTGTGGCTGCTCATCATTTTGAGGTTCAACTCAGTACATCTCGAACTTCACTGTTTGAAAACTATTCCATTTGGAGAACTACGCTTATGTGGAATAAACATTTTTCCAAATGGATTCAATCTCCAGTGATTCAAATCCAATATTAATCACTAATTTCGCACAGGCACCGCTCGTAGAGCGCTTTAAGGATTTTCCTGTAGTGCTCGTGTTTTGTCTTAAAAAAAAGACAAGTTTTATTTCTATCAAGCTTTTGAACATACTACCAAACTTAATGAAGCAGATTCAAACATTTTCCAAATTCACAAAATAAACTATTCAGCTCATAAGCTACATTTAAAGTTAATTCTTACACACAACTCAAAATATGCAAGTTTTTTAACTAATTAATTTTATATATTCAGTATGTCTTGAATAATATTTAAATTTACACTAAGTTTAGTTTAGTACTAGCCTAAAATCATGACATACAAGTTTTCAATTACAAAGTGGGTCTGCTGTCTTAACGGAATTCAAGATATATCAGCCTCAAATTCTGAGTTTTGAAGATGTTTCAAGTTGAAGAAAATTCTTTGTGTGTTTTGAATATAATGTGGAGAATGATGAATATTGAAAGAAAATTATACACAAAATTTCTAACTTACCTTTGGCTATAGTTTGGTAATTATTCTCAGAGGCTACAATAGTATAAGTGATTAATGTAAACTAGATGAATGAATGTTTCCAAAACAACAAAACATACCTTTTTGTAACAAAATTTCAGATGGAAACTGTGACTTTTCCTGATCAGATATTTCGCCAGCAAAGATCGACGTTAATATTTCAGGTTCCTCATCAACATATTCAGTATCACCAAAGCACTCAGTTGGTTCTTCCTTTTGAAGACCATAGTGGCCCTCGAAACTGTTTTGTTTAACTTTCTTACTTTTTAGATTAGTCTCACAAGGATAGAAATCCCTGATTAGAGATTTCTCAATTTTTCTAGGTTCTCCATTCTTTCCAGAGTTTGTTAAACCACTTATTTGTAGAAACTCTGCCGTTTGTAAGAAAATATCAAACACGTCACTGTCTACACTTACTTCGCCGCTATAAATGAATTTGAGTATATCTACTAATACTGAAAATTTTACTCCTTTCAAAACAACCAAAGGGTGTTCTTGTGGAAATTCTAAAAATAAATTTCTGAAATAAATGCTACAAGCTGAAAGTAACATTTTATGTGCTCCAATTTTTTTTCCATCAGCATATAAAGTTACATCAGTGAATTCACTGTTTTTGAGAAGCTGATCAAATGCCTTTTTAACATGATTCATATGGTTATTCCAGTTGACAGCAAATTGTTTTGTAACATTGTCATTGAATGTCATCTTGAGTGTTCAAAAACCTAGTAAGTGATAATATAATTAATTTGGGATCTAAAACTCTCAGATTCAGGGGATTTTCCTACAAGATTCTCTTCGAATTTTTTGCTATACGGGGCTCGCTGTAAACAGTGCAAACTGTCAATTGTCAATCATTCAAAATCTAAAATATATAGGTTTGTTCTGTATTTTGAACTGTTATAGAACCGTCCCGAATCGACGCCGAATCAATGTGCAGATATTACAGTCACAGAACATTTCTGGAACGGTCCCAACAAGTAAAAAACCAAAACATATAAAAAAAATATTCTAACAAGTATAGAAACAAAGATTGGAGGTTAGATACCTCTACTCTGGTATAAAGATCATTGGACTTTTGAGACTTTAAAGACAAGAGTGAAAAAGTTAAGCAAATATATAATTGAAGTGTAATGATGTTTTTGAAAAAATGAGAGTAACAGGAATTAACTAAGACGTTATCTCCGGTTATCCAAAATTAAATTTAAAATATATTGTCCTCTCTTTGTAATTTTATACCTACTAATGAGTTTGACAAAAACATGCCAAGAATAAATTTTTTGAATTGTAAAAGATGTGATAATAATAATGATTATTAGTATTATTGCTACATACATTTTACGTCTATCTGTTATGGAATGAGAAAAATGTTGATACATAATTTTGTCTTATTTGCAGGTCGCAATGAACTCTCTGAGTTTTTTGTTTTACAGGAGACAGTATTGTAGATAAAATACCAAATGAAACACCAACTAAAATACGGATAAAAATGAGATTAATAAAACGTTACTACCAAAATCCACAACGCAAATGAAAAATTTTATTAGTGCGCAAGAGCAAATTCTAAACGGTCCCTACTCAAATGTACGAACTAATAGGTTTGTTTTGGTTCACAGTTCTGTACAGTTCGATCATGCGCAGTTATTAAAATCTGTTTTGGTTCAGTTAGAATCGTTTTAGTATCGTTCACGAAGTGTTTTGGTTTTCTCCGTACTGATTCGGAACTAATCCAGAACGGTAATTATTAGTTCGTACTTGTTGGGACCGTTTCAGAACTGTTTTGTAACAATAATGTTCTGCGCATTGATTCTGTGTCGATTTGGGACGGTTCAGTAACAGTTCGAAATACACAACCAAAACAAACCTAATAATTAACGTTCTGGAAACCTATTAGTTCATACATTTGAGTAGGTACTGTTTAGAACTTCGAATTCGCTCTTGCGCATTAATGAAATTTTTCATTTGCGTTGTGGATTTTGGTATTTTGTCGCCCAAAATAGGCAAGGTTTTTCTAGTTCAACCAACCTTACAATTTCTGGGACAGCTGCAAGTTCATCTAAAAAAATGGTGTGTGTATCGTTTCTTTCGAAAAAAAAAATATTTCACCACGGAAAGGGAAATGAAAAGAGGAAGTCACACTATTATATAGATATTTATACATTTAATTACTCTATCTTATATACGATAATAATTCATTGTCGACAATATAAACATTCTATTACATTCATTCAGCAATTATAAATTAAGAACGGAAATCATATCAAAGTACATGTTTCATTTCTTCTTTTTCTTCTTTTCTATACCACCAATGACACTGTCATTCTTTCTTTTCTGCGACGACTTTGAAGTCACAGGTGTAGAAATGCCGCTAATGGCCGAAGCCTTCGAGGCTTTCTTCTTCTTCTCGTTCTTCTCCCTTTCCTCCAACTCTGCGTTCTCTCTTTCTATCAGCGTGATCAAGGTATTGCATCTCCTCTGTAACTCCATGGCAGTTCTCGACTTCAAGAACCAGTCGAAGCGGAACTGAGGAGACGCCCTCACTGCTGCTCTCAATTCTTCGTACACGTTCTCCCTATCGAATCCGAGCTTGTGAAGCATGCACACCAAAAACCGATCTTCTTCTTCCATGTAATTCTTTCCTTTGTTTGTTCCGTAGGATATTCTCAGCTGGTGGAATGGAGCTCTGTACCTGTGAAAACGAATGAAATGAATGACTAATTATAATAATAATAATAATATTTATTGTTTTCTTTAGGACATCCTAATACATCCT
>WOGN01006462.1:0-12437 GCA_015342105.1 Leptinotarsa texana | reverse complement strand
AACTGGTTTATTTTGGGCAAAAAACCCAAGAGACATTTTTTGTTTAGAATGAAACAGGCTATCGGAAATAAATTTTTAAATGGTAAACAAATAATAAGACAAAAAGTTACATTGGTTACAACCATGGGGTAAACCAAATAAATTTCTGGATTAGTGTCTTTTTGGTATTACAAAAGTCAAGTTAATTCCAATGAAGTTTTTTCCCCAACACCAAATCGTTATTTTTAAAAACCTCAACACGTGTTTCGATCACCAAGTGATCATCTTCAAAGAGGAAGATTTCAATATTGTAACTTTTTTAGTGCTTGCGAAAAAAATTGTTATACAAATTTTATGTACCCCCTTTTTCTTCATATGAAAGATCCTATCTTTTTTTTCATGAGGAATCACCTCCTTAAATGCTTTACACTTATTTAGTTACACCCTGTATATGGAAGAGCATTTTCTGCGTTCATTTATCATGCGCAGATGTTGAGTTCTGCCATTTGTTATGTTAGGTTAGTATCTTTTGTACTGAGTAACCTTTCAATAAAAGTATTTATTAACGTTATTATATCTCAAACTCATACCTGTACCAGTTCCCATCATCAAACTTTGAAGCATATATATTGCCAGGAATGATCTGATCCGTTGACAAAGGGCTGTACAACACCTCTTTGTATCTTTCCTGCAATTGCTCCATCAACTGATGTAACTTGCTCTGAGATTCCAAGGGCTGTACAAAAAAATTGTAAGGGCTCACTGCAAGGGAAACGTGCACTTCAAAATATTCTTGTTTCTCTGGAATTTTCGGGGATTTCAATTTTCCACCGGAAGGGACATTCTCTGGAAAACATTCATCAAATAAGTTTTGTATTCGGCAATTATAATTTCTTCTACTAACTGTTAGCTCCTTCCCAGTGTAGGGGATTTCTCCTGAGAGTTTTGCTTTTGATATCTTCCTTCCTATAACAAAAACAAGTTGGGTAATGAGAAAAATATATGAGATAAACTTGTGCATACTTCATTTCGACTTCCATTGTGATAGATTTATTAATACAGAAAAGTCCTCCATCTGTATTTCGTTTGAAGAATTCGGCAAAACGTTCGTTTTCGTCTTCTCTGATTATTTTTAGAAGGACGGCGTTGTTTTCGGGCATGGCCTTTTTGGCGAGTGATACGAAATTCTCTGGTATATCGCCGTCCATTACCATTTTAACCTAAAAAATGGAAGTTACACTAAACTGAACACTTCCTGATTTCATTTTAATGAAAAAAACTTCGAAGAAATTCGAAATTGATTGCCTACTATATCTACTATTACCAACTTGAATTTTTGAATGATCACAAAAAGCAAACATGTTTTTCAGAATAGGAGTAACAACTTTTTTTTTCCTAACGACATTTGAAATCCTCATATCCAAGAAATTACGACACTTCATGAGGTTATTTGGAGAAGAACGATTTCCAACAACTGATGTTACCAAAAATTAATCTTTCCTAAAAGTATACCAGTTTCAATTAAAGTTTGATAAAGCTGTTGTATAACAAAACAGGTGTTGTGGTTTTGTAAACTGTCTAGTTAGTGGAAATTTAACAATGAAATATTACTTGAACCGGTGAAACTAGTTTTCTCTAGTTCAAAACTTTTTTATATTCAGAGATTCTCCTTTTGAAATTTTTTGAAGTCCTACACTAATCACGTTTACAGGAGGATTTCTAACAACTGATGTTACTAAAACCAAAGATGAAAACTCTTTATAATGCTAGTGTGTAGCAAAACACGTGTTGGCGTTTTGTAAACTATCTAGAGGAAATCTCACACGAAGTGTTACTTCAATACGTGAAATTGGGTTTCTTCAGTTCAAAATTTCTTTTATATTCGGAGATTCTAGTTTTGTTTCTGTTTTTCAATTTAAAATTTCTATCAAGTGAACTATAAACCAAAAATCATGAAACAAGCCCATTTAGTAACATGACAATTTTGTATAGTTTAAAATTATTTTATTAGATAAAGAGTGATGAACAGGATGGACAGATAATGTTGAATATAGAAAAAAAAAACTTTTGTCAAATTTCTACTAGGTTTTTTATTTGTTACAACCGGTTTCGGTGTATTAGACCATATTCAAAATGGTCTAATAAACTGAAACCGGTCATAAAACGACCGGTCGTATAGTCAATATAAATTTCTACAAAATAAATAGGTAATCAATCGAACAAGATAAATAGTATTACTCACTCTGACTGCTTGTGGTGGATACTGACTCAAAATATCACTGAGCGTTTCTAATGGATACAAAATTTCATCCTTTACATTGATGACGTCTGTGTGGCCATTATCAATGAAATGTATCTGGGCCAATTCCCCGTTTGGAGCCCAGTCGATCAATTCGATCCTGTGCCAACGACCATCAAATTTGTTCTTGCCAAAATAAAATTTTCCCTCGCTATCACGTTTCGTCACTGGCCTTATCAAATGAGTGGGAGGGTCTGACGTGATTTGTTTTTCAAGATCCTCCAGAAGTGTTTGAAGACTAAAATAACCGGGGGAACGGAGTTGAACATATATATCTCCGTCATTCTCGATATTCGAAACGAAGACTTCCGTAATCATTCCCTTTTGAAAAAAGTTTTAAAAAATATGGATTTATGACGAGCATACTGGAACTTACGTTCTGGAGAACGGGAAGTGCCGATTCTATGGCTATCCGATGTATCATATCCTCATTTACTGACGTTCCTGTTTCAAGGTCGTACATATAAACAGGAATAATATCATTTTTACCTGAAAACGAATCTATTTTATAAATCATCTTCAAATTGACAAACCGAAAAATATTGGTGTTCGCAAAAAACATTCACATAGAGTGAAAATACAAAAATAGAAATGTATGGTATAAGAGGGGTTTGTTTCTCTCAATTGGCTGATTTCAAAAATAGAAAACAATTTGAGTGAGTACAAGTCAATAGAAAAAATGAAATCTATAGTCAATTCTGAATGTCTGAATTTAAGTGTGGGTGTGCCAAAGGGTTCAATAATGGGTCCCCTACTGTTTATACTATGTGTAAATAACATCGACATGTGGCTCAGAATACATGGGTCCAAAGATATATAACCACCTTCCAGACGATTTAAAGGCCTTGCATAGTTTCTCTGTGTTCAAAAAATCATTGAAGAATTATTCATTAGAAAAATGTTAGTATGCTTTGCAGGAATTCTTTGAATAAGTCATAGTCATCTTAGTTTTAGAGTATGAACCTGTCTTTCCCTTTCTTTTTCTTTTTTAATTTGTATTAGTATTGATAAACACAATTTTATTGTCTGACTGGAAATAACGAATTATTATTAAGGCCTGTTATCAGAAAAAATGCACCTCCATAAATTCGTCTTTGTTGTTTGCAAAGTTTATTGAGATAGATTCTGATTTTCAGTTTCAATCTTGAAACAATTTCTATACCGTTTCATGATTTTTTCACCAAGAATTTGGCTCCAGATGTGTAAAAAAATTAAACTAAAATAACTATAACCAAATTAATAACATAACATCGTGGTCTGTGCCTATACACTTTTTGTTTCAAATAACCCCAGGGAAAAAAGTCCATTGGAGATAAGTCTGGTGATTTTGGTGGCCAATAATCTTCCAAATCACTTTAACGCAAAACATCTGACTGAAGACACAGTTACACCTCTACCGTTTGGGAATAAACTCACAATAATGCAAAAATGATTCATATGTCAATTGTAGGTTAAATCTTACTCACCTACGTTATCACTAGCCAATTCCAAAGTTACAAAAGTATATAATATTTGTTGAAGCACTACAGAGGAAGCGGAAATTTCATATAAATCCTCAAGGCCAAACAGCCGACAAACGAAAGCCTACAAAATAAGAAAAATATTCGGATTTATTAAAAAAAAACATGACAAAAAGATACCTGCGCCTGTGACAAAGCGAATTCTTTTCGGAGTTCATAGACTTTATCGACGGGTACAATCATTTCATCTCCATAATCGATAAGGAAACAGGACACTTCACCTTCAACATTCGTAATTGCTCGTATCCTATACCAAAAGTTTTCGATTTGTGTAACGTAGTATCTTTCAGGTGTAACTTCATCTACTCTATAATTGTCTTTATGGTTTGTGTAAAATTTCTCCATATCAGCCTCCATTTGGTTGAATTTAGTCTATCAAAAATAATCGATAACTAACTGACCCAAAACTTGGAATAAATCAACTCACACATTCTTCTGTTCCACACTGCCTGCACCAAATTTCGTTTGCAGCTATAACACAAGTAACTTCGGCAAATAATTTGCTGTCTTCGACAAATGAAACAGTGTTTGCAGGTACTGAAACATCTGCCAAGTTTGCTAATAGTTTCCTGTGTTGTTCTTTCTGTAAGACCTATAAGTTAGAAATACATTCTTTGTTAAGTAGGTTAGCCCAAAGCAATCCAAGCAGATGAAGACATTACAGATTAATTCGGAACTGTTAGACTTCTATTGCTGACAAAATTGCATCCGGCTGAATTTTTTTGCGTGCAGCAATCACTGAAAAGTCTGAGCGAAACAGAGTTGAGAATTTTTACTTGATATCAAAGGTACAAAAAAACAGTTGTAATATATTAAAGTTTCGAAAAATGCTGACTTTTATGAAAAAAAGCGTTAACACCTTCCTTGTAGAAAATCTCAAATAAATCAAGAACTAAACACTCGCTTTACAGTACTATTGACAGTTTTGCATATATTAAAAAAATGCTTACTTTGCATCTTTGACATCAAATAAAATAAGCTCTAGCATAAAATTCAGTTAGCTGCAATTCGATCAGCGATTTGCCCCTGATTAACATTCAATTTCTGGAGCAGATGATGTGTTAGACCACTTTTCTTGTACAACATCATGAGATGAGTGTTAATGAACATGACAGCCACACTCGATGATTGTTCGGATTTATTTGTGGGGCATGCTGCACTATCAAACAGTCCATATGTTATGAATTTCGCTGGTGAATGTTATCCAAAAAAATTCATTAGTTGTAAATATCAATGAACGAAAATAAGGCACTTGACTGTGAATTGTGATATTTGGGCCCAAACTGAACTCATTTTCATTTAGAATCGAAGCCAGTTTGAGTAGCAACACCTTCACACTTTTATTTGGATGAATGATTCATCAATCTTCTCCATCGTATTAGTTTTAAAATGAACCAATTCCATTTTAAAAATTATGAGAGAGAACAGAATATAAACTATCATGAAATACATATAATGCAATACAACACATTGACATTACAAAAACTTATTATACCAGTTAGAAAAATGGCGTTGGTTAAAACTAAGATTTGAAGGAAATTGATAAAAGTATCCGTGATAATAATTAAACAATTTTCACACTATGCATCTACACGATAGATTCACCATTTTTTTTCTGTGAGGACCGTGGCAAAAAAACATATATCGGTCAGACTGAGCGAGCCATTAAAACTCGTTTCAAAGAACACGAAGTACATATCCAATTTCGAAGATCACAAAAATATAATGTCGCTAGGAGAACGGACATTAAATTATTAAAAACTGACTGAAACTGTTGATATCGGTAGATTTTTGGATGCTTTTGGAAGTCTGGAATTGAACACAGGGGTCACATTCAACACATCCCATTGTTCACCTTTTTATGAATTACTCTGTTAGCGTGAACTTCCACGAGACCAGTTTCAGCGTTCTTCATCTCGACGTCAACTTGGTTGGTGAAATATGCGTCTAGAAGAGTATTGAAGTTTTGGTGTTCAGGAAATGTGCTTCTTTTTGGATCTATGAATGCACACTTCTTACTATCTATTTACCATAAGTCTTCTTTCCGAGCTCGGCGATCAGCGCCTTTTCTCGAATATTGGTGGTTTTTTATCAATGGGCTGCTCTGTCTTGTTCTAGGAGCATTCTTTTTGGTGCATCTTTGTTTCAAATTTTTCATTCAAATGCAACTGTTTATATGTGACATCGTTGGAATGTTTTCATTTACAATGAATATTGTGACCTTCAATTATGGTTTTCAACAGTTCATTTGACTTTTCTGCATGAACTTCTACCATGCACAGGTGGAAACTCGTATGAGATATGGAATTCATTTCTGGGGCAACTCCATACATTCTAAAAACACATTTATTGCACAAAAAAGGAAAATTAAGACAACACTCTTGCAGAGATCTTTTCAAAAAACTGAACATTTTAACTCTGACTGGATTATTTATTTTTGAGATATGTTTATTTGTCCATAGAAATAGAAAAGGAATCCCAAAGAATTACAACACACATAATATCAATACAAGACAAAAGAACCACTTGCTTATACCTTTTGCCAGATTGAATGTTACCAGTTCTTCGCCAAACTGTATTGGGCCAAGGTTGTTTAACAAATTTCCTGAGTCAGTAAGAAATTGTACTAGGGAAATAGAATTTGAAAAAGAACTCAAAATATTTTTATTGAACAAAGTATTTTATACTGTGACCGAATTTTTGTGTACGTAATTTACTTATTTGTAATATACACTCATTAGTTTGTAATTTTTATAGTTGTGTAGTATCTGTGACTATCCCTATACAATGTATGTTGTCAATTATGGGAAATAAATGATCGATCGATTGAGTTGTTGCAACATTTCTTCTAGAAAAACCTTGCTCAATTTATTGATTTCGTTTACTTTCTCTGTCAACGTCAATTCTTCAGAAAAAGTTGTTTCTCAACTGTATTTTCCTTCTTCCAGAAGCAGTTTTTATGACCTCAAGAACTAACGGAACTAGCAAAACAGTTTGTATTGTTAGGTGTCAACTTATGACCCCTACTGCATCTCGATCACCTTTGAACCCTACAATATTTTCAGGGTTCGAAAGCCGACCAATTTGATTAGTCTCTCGATATCTGCTCTATATTCCTGTAAAGTATCTTGCCATTATTGGTATTGGCTGCTGAATTGCCTCTGGTATTCTTGCTATAAGTATCATTAACGAAAGACACCTCTGGTGCAGAATGAATGGAAGCAAATATTGTTGTTCAATTACACCACAAGTCAATCATTTCGGATGCTCTCAGGAAAGTTATCCAATATTCTCAATGGCTGGCTTTGCACTCCAAGTGGTCCAGTGGTCTCTACCGTAAGACCATTGGCATTGGCCGCCTTCTCAAATCATCAACGGTACATGGTATTCATCATCCGAAGATCTAAGGTTCTACCTATTTATTGCCGTTGTTGGTGAGGCTGTCCTACACAATTTTTCATTTATCAGGAAGTATTGCTGCTATATTAATTTATGTTAAAAGGACAATTATTGTGTTGCTTTTCAAACTGGCACACAGTCATAAGGCTCGTTCATAGCACTCTAAAATCTAGAAAAAACAACTGTTTTCATATTATTCCAAGTTATTGCAAATCACCAACAATGAAAGCTATAAAAGTACGAATTTTGAAAATCTTACTTCGCCGGGTTCGCAGTGGTTCAAAATGTACTTCTCTGAAGATTTCTGAATTTGAATGCTTGGGCTACTATCAATTACTTTCAACCAGTCATATGGCAACTGTTCGTTATATTTGTCTGTATAAACAAGTTCGAGCTGTGATGCCCAAATACCTGAAAAACAACTTATATTCTTTCCCAATTTCATATGAATTCAAATCAAATGATTACCGTAGGGGTGTTTTTCAAGCAACGGAGGTATCCGTTCTAGAATATCCCTGTCATTTGCTAACAAGAGTGGCTTCTTTTTTTTCAACTTGGAAGAAAGATGTTCAAGGGCTTCTTTAGAGCATTGTAGCTCGGCCTCTAAAGGAGTACTAAATTCCTTAGGATAGCTTGTAAAGGATTCATTGGCAACCTACAAAAAAATGCATTTTTAGGTTTGGACTAAGTATAATGTGTTCAGATTAGTTTTAAATTTTACCTTAATTAGGCAGGTATACAATCTATTCATTTTCGTTTTCACTTGCTTCACGGAAACCTCAACTTCACCCAAATTGTGATATTTCGCAAACCTTTTCAAGTCGGATATTGGTTCTCCTGTAAGAAGTAATTCTGGAACCTGAAATAAATGTTTAAAAAATGATGTACAATCTGAAAATGACAAGAAAAAAAATTACCTAATGATGGATGTGTATAAACCAAAAAACTACAAGATTTGTAATCCTCACATACACTCAAATTATGTATGTGTGGCAGAAACCCCAAATGAAAAACAACAATGTCTTCCATTTGGAAGATTTGTTGCAAGAAGTTCCAATTTATGAAAAGCTGAAACAAACTTCATTTGGTCGGGATGACCACCAATAGACCGGTTTCAGAGTTGTATCTCTCCTCCTTAGTGCCGGGTCATTTTCAAACCGCTAGAATGTCCCAAACAAACAAAACTAATTCCAACTAGTCATAAGCTAGCTCTACCTGCAGTTGATTCAGTAGGATGTACCACTGCGCCACCTGCAGACAAAGTTCGGAAACAACTTCACAAACATATACTGCGGGGTGGGAGTCAGAATAATTAACATATTCCGGAAAGGTGCATATGGTATATGGTATACTCAAGTTCAGGTGAATACACCTTACTCTTGTATCTCATGTGAACTTATGATTTCGTAGGGCACCTGTGCAACGTCTTGCATATATAGGGGGTTTTAGCTGCTTGTTTCGATTCTCCTTATAAATTACATTGCTGAATTAAGCTCCTTACTCAAAGTACTCATTTGTGCCTTCCAATTTAGTTTTGAGACCATACACAGTTCAAGAAATTTTATTGGCCCTTCCTATGTATTATAATTGTTTGATAGCATTAGCCTTTGGGTGTGTGCATGAGTATATTTGCATTAAACCAAATATCTGCTTTAGCTAGACCTGACTCTGTCTGTTGTCTTAATCTGCGTATGCACTTGCTACGTTTCATGATACGAAAGTCGTTTGTGTAAATAAAGAACAGTATTCACCCTGAAATAGAATCTTGAGGTACTCGTTTTGAAATGTTTCGACAGATATGACTCAAACAATTTATACAGAATTCCTTCAACTCTATAGTACAAAAACTTCTCTAGTAGTATGTCACGATTCACAGTATCAAAAGCTTTGCTTAAATCATGGCTCAATATTTGGAAGTCCTCTCAATCATCAACGGCATCTATGATTTTCTGGACAACATCTACCACTGACATCATTGTAGATTTTCTTTTCTGATATCCATAGCGAGTGCTGTTGAAAAATGCTGAGATGTTAAAGAAATGTGCTAAATTTGGATCACCACTTCAAAAATCCTTTTCTTCTTGCGTCAAAACTTTTTTTTTAAAGGACAATGGAAAAACGTATCCAGAAAGATTATTTCACATAAAAGCAATTCTCCAAATGAAAGAGTTCTTAAAGTGACAGCCTTTACATCCAATTAAAGAGAGCTCTTCTTTGCATGATGTACTCGATACATCGAAGAGAAATAGGTTATACAAAAGCTAGTTCTCGGCAAATTTCTAGATATGATGACATATACTATGGTTTGATTGTTTTCATTGTTAAAATGTTGTTTATTGCAAAGTTTCAATAAATTACTACACGAATAGTTGTTTTCACAACTAACTGGGAGTATTTCATATTTTACAGTAGGTAAATTTTATATCGTAATTATAAATTTTAACCTCAAATTGAGGGTGGTGGTTCTGTCTAATGTTCCGCATACTGCAATATACGCCAGCTATGGGAGTTGAAAATGGAATATAAAATATGCTTTTGCAGAATAAATGATAAAATATTGACAAATTTTATGACATTGACCCAAAACCATAACATAAGTATTCAAAATTCAGCAATTCAAGAAATAAAAGCAAAGGTTTGGTTTTTGAGTAGTAGCCATATTGTTTCCATTAGTTTGTCGACTAATATCAGATGCACATAAATGTAGTTATGTATATATAAGAAACATAACCTAGCTAAAATTCAGTTTGTATTAAAAGAGCTATTGCATAGTATAACACCTGTTGAGGTTTTATAAACTGTTCATGATAAAAATCTCACAATATGTGACTACTTTCGTCAAAATCTTTGAGACACTGCCAGATTGTGTTTTGAACGTTCTTGTCTCATTGATAAATGATTCCTTTGTGAATGGCTCATTTCTTTTTAAAACTTCTGTAGTGATTCCGCTCTTCAAAGGGGGTGCCAGACATGATCCAATAAACTACAGCACAGAATCATTAGATGGTTTGAATCATACTTACTGCATCGAAAGCAAATTGTAAGACTCTCAACCGACTCAAATGTAGGAGAAATCAAAGCAGGTGTCCCTCAAGGTTCCATCCTAGGACCCATCTCGTTTCTACTGTATATTAATGATATAACTTAACTGGATCTAACATCACATTATTTGCAGACGACACAACGTTGCTGTGGCAGAGAAAAGATCCTACAAAACTAGCTCAAGATGCCTCTATAGACATGGAAAAAATTAAGAGCTGGTGCGATTCAAAGCAGCTTTCTTTAAACTTTGATAAAACCGATCTCCTCACCTTCAAATGTGAACTCCCACCTCTTAGTTTGAATAACAACCTTCTCGAGATGAAATTGTCCTCCAAATTCTTATCACATTGATAATAAGCTTAAATTTGAGGATCATATTATCAAGTTGAATAAAAAACTTGCATCTGGCTGCTTTGTAGTGAAGTCTGTTTCGAAGGAACTGGCTAGAACCTTTGCAAGATCAGCATCTTTGCCTTTAAGGATGCACATATAAGATATAGTATTGCCTTCTGGGGAGTATGCAGCAAAAGCATGCTGCAGACTGTTTTTCATTGATAGACAATAGAATAAAGATGCACAACAAAATTTCCATATACCCGAAAAGTTAATCTTTTAGTATTTTCAGGAAAAAATTAAGCGACATTCTGATTGATAAAGTCTATTATAGTATAGATGATTTTTACAACGACAACGCTTTTTATGAATTATAGTTTACTACTGTATATCACTATAATATAGCATATTTTTTAAGGAAATTTTTGAATTTTAAATTGTATAGCATTTATTTTGTTTGGTAAAAATGTGTTTGACATCCTATTTTATATAAACGGGCTTTCATGAATTACTTTTATACTACTTTGACGTAGTTCATAATCGTTTGTCAACAAGAACTCTTTCTTAGGACAATAAACATATTTCTCTCTGTCTCTCTCTCTAATTATTTGTTATAACAGCCCCAGTTCCTACACAGTTTGAACCATGCAAAAAAATAACAAAAGGTTGTTTTTCTCCTTTTTGTACAAACTCAAAAGTTGACCCACGTCGTAATCTGTGGAGAAAACTAATATATCTGAAAACTTACCGTATTCAACCGTGGTTGATAAACAGATGTTTGTGAAGGAAATATCGAAGAGAATGGTTGTTGAGTTGATGGTCCCTGAGGCAGAGGCTGCTGAAAAAGTGGTTGCATTTGGGGTAAACCACCAGCTAGAGGTAAATCCGCAGTAGGACTGCTATTTCCACTATCTCTATCCAAACTCATTTCCGACATTTTTTTCGAGATTCTCTGCCTACAGCTGCTTATTTTCGACACTTCCTCTTCCTTCTTATTATTCGATAACGTGTTCACTTGCACCTTTAAAGATTGTTCGTTTGTGAAGACTCTTCTATCGGAAATTGGTTCGGCCACTTGCAACCTGGAGCTGAGTTGAGAGTTTTGTCTGTGCACCGTTCTGTACGACTGCGAATGGACCGCTTTCTGTTCACGACCAACATTGACAAACTGATTGTGAGATACTGCAGCGGGTCGAGATGAAATGTGATATTTTTTGTTATTTTGCCCAGCATGCTTGGGACGCCAGCGAGAAGTCGTGGCCGGTCTACCTTGGTAACTGAATTTGTTCCTTAAAATATTATAAAATTAGTTTTAAAATTCAAATGAGTAAACATCTAAAACTTATGACAATTGAAAAATGAATTTGTTATGACGAAAAAAAAATAATTCTAATGCGAAATTATAGTTCAGTAACAGTCCCGTATGGGTTATCAAAATTTTTGAATATGTAGTTTTGGACCGACTTACTTCATTTTTAAATACACACAATATATTGACGAGTATGCAGCATTGGATTCGGGAAAGAAAGTCAACAAACACTGCAATTTTTTCATTATAAGTGGTAAGGAAGCTTCCCATACCGCTTATCATGCATTGTTTCATAGTTCCTTAATTTATGGATTGATAAACCGGGACACAGCTGATAATATCTCGAGAATATTTAAAATTCAAAAAAAGAGCAATTAGAGCTTTAGCTGGAATAGGTCAAATGGATAGCTGTAAGAATTGGTTTTTAAAATCAATATATTAACTCTTCGTGAGCAAAATAATAGCAAAATCAATACTCCTGACCGCTCTGGACTGAATGATTCCGTACAGCCCATCTCGTCTTGTGTTTATAAATCTTTCGCTGGAAAAATCCTGA
>WOGN01006461.1:0-12437 GCA_015342105.1 Leptinotarsa texana | reverse complement strand
GATCATGGATATTGTTCACAGGAATCAATTGACACTGTAAATAATTGGGCAGTAAATTATTTATCATTTTGAAAATGAAAGTCATTGTTTGATTATAATGATTTTTTTCCACATTGAGCCAGTTGAGGATATCTAATATCGATTTTATATTCGTATACCTGTTACAACCAAGGATAATACGCATTGCTTCATATTGTAGAATTTGCAGTCTATCATAATTAGATATGTTCGTGTAAATTATAGAACTGCAATAGTTGGAATGAGGCAATATAACAGTATTCTATACTGTTATCCGTCTGAACTGAGATAAAGATGAAGTTATACGTCTCATGAATCTAATTTTTTCACCTATTTTTTTTCGAAATATAGACAATATGTTTATCAAATTTCAGTTTGGTAGCAATTACGAATCCCAAATATCTCATTTGCTGAACCCGTTCAATCTGCTGATCATTTATTTTATTATCTAATTCCATACTTAGAAATTTTCGATACAGAAAATGATTGCCAATAAACATACATTTACTTTTAGTTTCATTTAATTCCAGTTTATTGATTTAAAATTTATAAAAAAGTTGATCTATTTCATCCATCAATGGGTTTATAAGATAACTATTGGAGTATATTAGGGTATCATCAGCCAAAAGATGAAATTTACATTTCGTCAGAACAGAACCCAAATCATTTACAAATAACAAGAATAAAAGAGGAACTGAAAAACTTCCTTGCGGTACACCATAGTTGTTGAGGTGGCACTCTGACTCTTTGTTTCCCATTTTGGTTTTTTGATATCCAAAAATCCATATTCCTTTAATTTCAAAATTAATATTTAGCGATTGATTGTTTCAAATGCCCTTTTCATATCAATGAAAACTGCACATATTTCAACCCCAGGTTTATCCAAAGCACTCTTCATGTCTGATATAACAAGTTGAAGTGCTCATTCACATGATTGAGATTTACGAAATCCTGATTGGTACGAACAGATAATGTTATTTACATGAATATATTCCATCATTTGATTTGGTACCCCTATTTCTTAGATTTTGTCACAAAACCGTAACATATTTACTGGTCTTAATTGTTTAGCTAAGTTAATGTTCAGAATTGTTGGTATTGGAACTATTGTTGAAGTTTTGAAACATTGAAGTACTTTTCCCTTTGATAAACTCAAATCAATTGAATATGAAATCAACAATATGAAATACATTTTTGATAACTTCGAGACCAACTTCATCAGTACTATATTTTTTTCTTTGTGATTTTATTATGTCATATAAGTTTTGTAGGGACAACAATTTAGAGATGACGTTTCGAACTAATCTTGAAGTTGAGTGTGTCAAGAATCACAAAAAATGTTGTCACATTTGTGTGTTATGAAATTACTACAAAAATCTCGAGTTTTTGTCATATAATTCTATAAGAAAAGAATTAGATACCTCAATAACAGAAGGGAACAGCGCCAGATATACTGTTTCTATCAAATATAATGAACAACAGAATTGATTCTGTATACTGACTTCAACAAGTACCCTTCTCTTCTCCCTTTGCTGCTTTACTTTTTAGACAAAACCTTTTTGTCGTAACCTTAACGAACTGGACAATATGTGTTCGTTATATGATGAACTTTCAAGTAGACTCTATTATGGACTTTTTGATGTTATTCCGGTAATAGTCATAAACAAACTTTATACAATATTCTTCAACATCTCTCCAAATAAAAAATATAACGATACAATCAATACAATGAGCTTGGAAAAGTCATAGTCAATCTGTTGAATTGGGTGATACATTCTCAACAGGCCAAACTGATTAATTACTTTTTTCACCAAGATTATGTCATACAGAGTGTTTCAAATTTGATTCCCACTATTGGAAACTATGAGAGATACGATTGGAGCAAAGTTGCGCATTTACCTGACTAACAATTTGCCGTTGTGAAAGTTCTGAAATTCCCATCATATCCGGAGATATCCAGGAAAAACAGACATTTCGGAAACTGATTTTCATTTATTTCTAGCTTTATTTTTCGAATTGCACTTCCACATTGCCACTTCTTTCCTGCTACATAATGGTGTTTGCAGAATTGTATCATATCTCTTTCTTATTCATTTGTGAAAGACATTTTTTGCCTAAAATCCAATGACTTGTAACAAATTGAAAGTCGAATTTAAAAACAGCAAAGTCAAAGCCTATTATCATAAGAATTGATTTTTTTCAATATCTTATGATACATCATTGAGAAGGTAAAATTTCGTTTTATTCAAAACAGGAAAAATTCAATTTAGCACTTATAAGAAAAAAATAAATTGATAATGGTGGCTGAAAACGAAACGTCGGATACCAAATTTGAAGACACCACTATGTAGCAGGAAAAAAGTGGCAATGTTGAAGCGCAATATATATTCGAATCATTCGAAAAATAAAGCCAGGAATAAATAAAAACCATTTTCCAAAATTCCTGTCTTTTCCGGATATCTCTGGATATACTCGAAATTCCAGAACTTTTTCTACGGCATATTGTTAATTAGGTACATGCGCAACTTTTCCCCGAATTAACCTTTTTTGTATATTTCATAGTTTCCGAGATTCCAATAGTGAAGATCGAATTTGAAACACCCTATATATGTCACATAATATGGTAATTGATTTATTCAAGTAGATTTATGAGGTAGTCAACTATGCAGCTCTCAATGGTAGCATTGGAAGTATCGACATAGCAATAAACAGGAAGAAGGATATTGCATTCATTTTGGGTCCAACAATAAAATTCGAAATACATAATTTCCAACCTGCTGTCGTTAACACTGAAAGGAAAAAAAATTATGAACCAACCATCAAATTCTTCAATTAGAAATATAAAATTAATGGTGAGATGGAAGTCATTAGTCTTTTATTGGTGCCCGAGAAAAAATTTCTGAATTTTTTGGTAATTTTGTCAAACAGTTCAGAATTTCTATGAAAACTGTAAAATCTACCTCTCTCAAAACTTTGAAGTACCCAACAAAGATGGTTAGTTTTCATTATTGTTATAATTCATACTGATGTATTCCCTATCAACTACTTTTGATAATAATGAAAATATGAACGTATACAATTTTCAGTACAAGGATCAGTCATAAGAATTTGAACAATCTGAACAAATTCAGGAAACCCACAAAGGACAGCCTTTGGGTGGGTATTACTGCTTTATTCGTAATATTCATATTATAAATCAGAACAGTGAGAGTGAAATGGATTTGACGATTCAGTTTATGAAAATGTAAAGATGTGGAAATTTCATATGTTAGAAATGTTAAAATGTAAAAATATAATCATCTAACAATGAAAAAAGGTAATATGTAAAAATGAAAATGCAAAAAATATAAAAAAGATAAATGTAAAAATGAAAATGCAAATATCTAAAAAGTATAAAAATTGCAACAAATGTTAGGTTAGGTGAAATGTGCCATTATTAGCCATTATTTTACAATATTATTCATGAAAATATTTTTAACTGTTGTAATAGTTATAATTTTATTCCTTGTTCTTAACATACCACATTTGATGGAAATATATTATTGGAAATTCTCAATTAAATATGAAGGGAAGTCTTTGCTGATCAGTCAAGAGCAAACCTATTATTTGGTAAACAGCAATACAAAAGTGTACTCTTATAACACAAGGTATTTCAATATTTTGTTGAGTTTGATTATCATCATCCATTACAATCTATTACATATGATAAAACAACCCATTATCAATAGAAATAGCATAACTCACTGATGGTAAGGCTATCCGTATTCAAAATGGTGTATACTAATAATCGCATGTTGGAGAAGATAAAATTGTGTTACAAAACAGAGCTCCATTTTGAAAATTGCAAACACATTGAAACTCTTGAATAATCAACAGGTGAAACAAAGCACGTAGGAGGCTTTAAAGTTGCAGTTTGACAGACTGTCACTCATAGAATTTTCGATCTAGTGAAACAAAAAAATTTGAAATTTGACCATGGAAAACCTAAATGAAAGTGTTATTGGAGACAACTACCGGATGAAATCCTTATTTACAGTGAGGAAACCCTATTACCAAGGATGCAACTATTAAAAATTTTTAAACAATCCAAGTAAAATAGTGAAGTACATTAGAAAAAAAAACAAATTGTTTCATTGATATTAAATCATGGGAACAAAATTCATAATTATTATCAATCTTATGATGCATAAGATTCTTATGCAGGATTTGTTGAATGACGTCAAGGGCGATGCTGATTTGCTCGAAGGAGTAATAACTGGTGATGAATCATCAGTATAAGGTTATGACAACGAAACTGAAATCCAGTCGTCCCAGTGGAAGAGCACAGAAGAGCCCAATCGTTTTGAGACCATTGAGGGAATAAAAAACGATTGGTCGAGAGAGCTCTAGGACATACCAAAAAGTGCATATCAGAACGGCTTCGAAGATTGGAAAAATTGCTGTCACAAGTGTATCATATCTGAGGGAACAAAATAGAAATCGACGAATAAATTAATATTTCCTGACAAAAATGAAGTCACCTTATTTTTTGAACAGAATATTATACATACTCCACTCTTCACTTCAACATTATCGTCATATACCATATTATCCCCATGTGCTCAACTCAAAAGTAATATTTTTGTTTTTGAACATATTTTAGGAATTGCCACCGCTTCGCGAATGTTTTGTATGCCGCACCCTGAGTACGAAATCTCGATTACTCAATTTTTCATCAAGTCGACCGTGGACTACACATAAATTAAAATATCGAAGCAAATTCCTCGATAAAGGTGTTGAAATATTTTGATCTCATAAATATTCAATCGAGATGCACTTTTGTTTTCAACGTAGGGTTTTTTCCATAAATGAATCCGAAGAATTCGTATTTGAAATCCGACTCTAATTGAAACAGGTTGATCAACTGTTTCGTTATATATTTCAACCTACTTACTGGGTTCGGTTATTATGTATATCAAATTGCGTTTAATAACGCACAACACAAATATCTAGTTTAGCAGTATCTAATATCTGCTTGTGATGTGAATGTTGAAAGTTTAATTTAATTCCATGCAATAAAAAGTATACAAGACGTTGTCGACATTTATATCAAACACTAGTGGACCCGTCAAACTTCGTTCCGCCAAATAGTCAATGTATGAGTAGCTTCAGGATTTCAAAATTGATACAACTTCATGGAATATGATAAAATAAATGATATTGGTATATAATGAAATGAATGGGAATTGGTAGAAAGAGTGTAACCTTCAGTGAAGCACCCTGTGATATATATGTGAGCTGTCAATGGCGTTTTATTATAACACGTCACTATTATCACTGATGTTTTGCCTCTTTCATCATTATCATTTTTATTGATAAAATATCATATTTAAATACTCATTATCATATTCCCAATGACGAAAATTTAAAAAAAACACAAAACTCATAAATTCAGCGTATTCGAATTTGGATACAAGTTTCCTCAAATATTTTCTACAGATAAGACCATTCAGAAAAGTTCATTGAAAATCGTTTTGGTCTCTTGTCATCGCACGTCGCAGCGTAAATAAAAATCGCTTTAATATTTTATTCCAATGAACGAGAATTGACCATTTTAGAGACTGTTGACCTTTCTAGTGAAACCGAAACTAAATGGGAATATTTTAACTGAGAAATGATGTTCATTGTCATACTGACATTTTTTGTCGTTTTATAAACAAATAATAACCTAGCAAACCTGATCGGGTTGTTGGAATTGCCATATGGCGGATAAAGAAGAATATTTCTATAAATAGCGATATTAATGTTTTTGTCTTCAGGAAATTAATACATGTTCCGTCATTCTGTAGTGGGTGAAAATATTCACTTCATATTCTAGGGTTGTGAAGTATTCGTCAGGAGCTTCAAAATGATGTGTCACAAGACCCCCCTTCCCTTTCAATGTTTTTCCCAGATGGCGCCCTGTCGCCATCTTGAAAATTTTATCTGTCAATTTCAATTCAAAATAAAATATTCATGCATTAATTTTAATATCCTGAATTTCAATTTTTGAGTTGACCCGTTCAAAAAATGAAAGGGAGGGCATTGAAGAAAGGCACTGTATATGAGCAAGAATCCACCTGAGGTGCGAAATGTCTACTATACATTCAGATATGGGAATTTAAACTCAAGAAAAGAGTGGACCCAAATTTATAAAACTTGAATAATGAATAGAAATAACTAATTTTCTATAAAATTCAAAATTCATTACGGCATCTATATTAAACTTGATTAAATTTTACTTGAAATAATAGCAGAATACTCGTACGTATTTTTCGTTATGTAAGAATTCACCCGCATCACCTGCATTTGTTACAAGGGCACATGTCACTAGATTATAATATTATATTATATTATATGATTATTTTGTCTATCGTTATGTAATACCCACACAATTGGAAGATTTTGTTGGCTTCCATTTTATTAGGTGACTACCGTGTTTTATTAATTGGTTGAATTTTTTGAATACATACACACGTGGTTTTTGAAAAACCTTTCATAGTGAAAATCATACAATAAACTGTAATAATTAGTAAATTGATGGATGTAGCCTTTACTACGTGGTAGGAGATCAAGATGAAAAGAAAAATGGAAATTTCTATGCTTTTCACCACTTTTATTTGTAACTAACATTACTGCAGTTTCGTCCTATATGGACATTTTCAAACTCAAACGATAAACTCAATGTAATGTTGTAACAATGTAATGATCAGTTTATGAACGATACGACATGAATACTGATAATCTGTTCTGTTGACACCTATTTTCCGTTTACCAGCTGAAAAAGACAGTACCAAGCCGTGGAAATGTACAGTGATGCAATTAGAACAAGAGCCCGTGAATGCTATGCATATGTTTTTTTCTCATATGAACTGAAAGTTTCTCAGCACCCACACAAATTCTAGGAAGGCTGACATGGTGAAGTGGTTGCACAAAAAAAAAATATGTTCACCCCCAACATGCTCAAACTCGAATTATACGAGTTAATCAAGATGAATAAAAAACATGCTCTGCTTGGACATAGACATAACGTTTTGCAACTTCCATCATACCAACCGGATTTGAATCCAGTTGAACTCATTTGGGCTACTGTCAAAAACAACGTCTCCCAAAAGAATGTAACTTTCAAGTTGGAAGATGTGAGGAAACTGGCGGGGCACTAGTTTGATCAAATCACTTCCGTGGAATAGCAAAAGCGTTATCGACATGTAGTAGATATAGACCAAAAATATCAGGTAAACGAAACATTCACAGACGATCAAACAGAGGTAAATTCAGTGATCATAAGTTTGAATGGCGATAGCAGCAAAAGCACAATCAGCAGTGGAAATGAAAAAAAAAATGTATTCAGATAATGACTGATTGAAGTTTATTTTTGGATAACTATATCATTATATAACATTCTAATGAAGTGTTCAACCTATAGCAGAGCAGATAGTTGATACACAGATGGATCAAAAACACCTTCTGGTTCTGGTGCAGGTGTTTCCAGTCGCAGACCCAGAACAGAGATATCAACCTGTATAGGAAACTATGCGATTGTATTTCAAGCGGAAATTAACGCAAGTCAACAAAAATATTCTCGGACAGTCAAGCGGCGTTGAAAGCTCTTGGCTCCTATCGAGCAACGTATAAATTGGTAGCAAATTGCCAAAAACCATTATCCTCGATAGGAAGACTTAACAGATTGTCTAGATTCATGGCCATTCTGTCTTGGAAGGCAATGAGGCTACTGACTCTCTTGCAAAGGAAAGTGCAAACAGCTTCATCGGACCAGAAACTGCCATTAGCATGGCTTTCGGCTTTTCCAATCAAAGATTGAACACCTGGATGGCAAGAAGATTTATGGACTTCTGGCAGAATAATCCAGGATTGGCTCACACTGAGGCGTTTATTCACCCTTCAAAGCTTGATACCAAATAGTTGTTGGATGAACTACGATGTCTAACACGCCTTCTCACAGGTCACTGTCACTGAATTAACATTCGAAGAGACTCAGACTGTTTGGAAAATGTTGAAACAGTAGAGCATATATTTTGAGTCCGCCCCGCTGGTGTATGAATCAGGTTTTTAGAGTTCGACAGAGCCGTACTCTTACCATCTGACCTGAAAGCCCACTCACCATACAAATAAATCCGTTTAATTGAGAAGCTGGGTTTATTTGAAGGAGTGTAAATACGTGTGAGCCACAATAAACCCTTGCTGGTTGCGGTGGAGTGTCGAATAGACCCACTCACTTTTGACCTAACCTAACTACCTGTAATGCTGATTGAAATATGAAAAAAATTACAGAAAATTCATGTTCAATTTGCTACCCCAATTGAAACTAATCATAGGTACGGCACTGGACGGTAAGGAGCTTATCGTAATCCAATAGAAATTTAGTTGGGAGAGTCTGTACCAGCGCGGTCGCTTGCCATCAGTGGCGTGTACTGAACTTGATTTACATTTATATTTGGCGTATTCTCAGAAAAAATCTAAGGGCATCATATCAAGTGACGCGCTTGGGATGATTATCTTCCATCCTCTCTCAAACTAACCTGTCATAATGAAGAGGAATGCCTCACATCTCACTGAAACTTAACATCGATTGAAAACTTGTTTGAGATTGCCTGAACTATTTTACAAACATAACCCTGACAAGATTTTGCGACACGTCCCAATGAAGAGGTGCAACATATGTTAAATTATTCTCAGGTACTACATGGATACTACCCTACTACCCTATTTCACAGTCCAATAGTACTCTAGAAATTACCCTAGAAGTATTGCGTCTTTCAACAGGAACTTTGACAATTGATGGCGGCCATCTTGTTGAAGCTACATCCGTTTTGCCAAATCTCCATTGACGGATATAGCATTCCACAACCGGTGCAACTGATGAAATTGTTTTATCAAAATGAGTGTTCTGTTCGGGCAAGGTACCGCGCGCTTCGTCCATTTTACGGTGGTCATAATCATTCTACTGAGAGGACTTTCGCAATGTGGTGAATGAATTTGAGTCCACTGATTCTGTGGATCAACCAACACCAGTACGTCGAGGAAACGTTGAATCTGACGAAAACATTGCCACAATCTGTGAGAGTGTGCAGGAGAATTCGAGGCAGTCCATTTCGCGTCGCTGACAAGCACTCGACCTTTTGCATACCTCAACTTGGCCAATTTTGCGTCGTTACTTGGACCGACACGACTTGTGTTCGCTGAATGGGCTCTGGAGCAGTTCGCAACTGACCTTCATTTCCATCGAGGCGATTTTTAGATGGCTGGGTACATGAACAAAGATATTTTTTCATGATACTACACATTTTAGGCCACTCTCGACTTACTTACATTGTAGGTTCGAATTCGACTTTCAATTATGGACTACCATCAACTTTAGGTGGATGTTGGCCACTACCTTGCACTAACGAGAGGCCAAAAGCCTGAAACCGGTCTGCAGTTGTATCGCCAACAGCAAATGCAGGAAATATTTCTGTGAAGATACCTGTACTGACATCTGTTGGATATAATCCAATGCTTTTCGTGATATTAGCCAGGAGAATAGTTGTTTTCTGATAGGTGTCAGTTCATTAACCTAAAGTGTAGGTAATTTGAGACTGGCCTGAATGAATTGTTCTTTTAGGTGATTTGATTTACATAATATGGTACCATGCTGATGCTGGAGAATAAATCCTTTCAATGAATTTTTTGCATTTCATTACCCATAATGGATTATTATCTAGCGGAGCACGAAACAACATCAGTGTCCTGTTTGATTGTCGAAGGATTTCAGAATCCTTGTGGCAGCCCTTTTATCCATAACAGGAACCTCTATGCCAATTATGTGGCTACAGTAGATGGAGATGTGGCAGATTATATTGACAAGCCCATGTCTCCAAAGTTGAGATCAATTCATCAGCATATCCTTGAGAAGCCACAGAAATGCAACAAACAACAAGCAACAATGCAACAACACAAGCACAGAACATTTTACTAAAGATGTGGACAATACTTATATCCTCATGTGATCCACTTCTCTGGCAGTTTCTCTTTCTCTGAGTCCACTTTAGAATCAGAGTACTGAAGCCTTTTCATTTGAAGTTTTTTCGATGTTGATATCATTTTCTGTTCAAAAATGCGAGGTTTGAGGGATATTTACTTTACCACGCATGTACAGAATGATGTTTGAAGTGTGAGAACCTTTCACACTAATTTATTACATGCTCTTCTGAAAATTACGAAATATCCTATCTTCGTTTTGTATGTTGTTGCACTACTTGAAACTTTATATTATATTGGGAAATCTAGTCGAAACTCAATTATGATATTTTGATTTTTGAAAGATAACAATGGCCTCAAAAGTATCGATCTTTCGAAATCGTAGATGAGAACGATTGCCTTTATTGATATCTGTGTTAGAAATCAGCCTTTGTTTATTTATAAGGAAATCGTGAATTGGAAACGTGATCGGATTATGACCACCTTCGATCTTGACCGGTATTTTGGAAGATCTGTGAACAATAAAAAATCGAATTCTCTCAGGGTTGTAGCGGATTGACACACATTTTCCTTGTCTGCCGTGATCAAACAATTACCTGCGTGACATTTGATGAATTTGTAAAGATTTGTGAATATGGGCATCGGCATCGCGATTCTATTGGAGTGAATAATGATCCGCTGGGTCGGTTTTATTGATACTTTTCACAATTACGGTAAGAGTAAATAATTTGATTATAGATAGTCTGGAAATGTTCCGGCATCCACAAAATATAACACCACTGTCAGTTTTGAAGCATTAAAACGAAGACATTTTCGAAACGATGAAACAGCAATACCGATAATTAATCACTTTTTCACACATCATGAGATAACTGATCTCTGGATCCGAAATTTATATGCCCTGAGAAATCTCAATGAGATTTGAGATCTTCCTAGATGCGTCCGGGCAAACTTTCTTCCATAGTGAGACACCAATAATGATCCTGAGTTTCGAGAGTGGAGACATTTCACCAAGATCTCAAATAATCAGAGTTGATTGGATAGAGTTTGCGGGATCCGAACAGATATTTATTCTACATACATAAGTTTTCACATATATTCAGTGGGCACACTTAAAACCGGCTGTAAATTGAATTGACTGACAGGCCTCTCGACTTGCCTTCACTGAAAGTTAATGAACCTATCAGAAAACCACTATTCCCCTGGGTAATACCACGAAGGGCGATGGATTATACCCAACAGTTATTAGTGCAGCAATCTTCACAAAAGTATGTCCTGCATATGCTGTTGGCTATGCAACTGCTGAAATCGATTTTCAATTATACAGTGTCACCTTTAAAGTGCGCACCATATGGGAAACTTTTATTTCGAAAATTTTCAATGGAGTTTAACTTCAGCACTTGTTTGTGCTTTGAATTTAACATGAAATGATGCGGCCAACTGCAACCCACTGACGTTCAGTGTCTGTCAAATTCAACTTTTTTTTTATTGAAAAAATGCATTTCTAGATCGAATTTTACGAAAAGGTAATGGAAAAAGTTGTGTCTAAGGCAATTTTATATCCACATGCCAAATTTTATGCAACTAGGATAAAGTTAACGATTTGCTTATTTTTGACAGATATCCCCTTTATTTTAAAAAACAAGTTCGGTTGATTGTCATCAATTCATGTATACATAACAAACTCATCATGGAATTCAACTTTTCTGATACATTTCTACTTTTACGGAAATTTCTAGAGAGAAATTAAAAATTTGCTATAAAAATTTTAACATGACTGGTGCAAAGTTTCAATCACTTGGCTATTTTTTTAAACAAACCTTTGATTTCGAAAAAGCAGAGGCAACTAAAAAAATGCAAATGATTTCGATAGAACTATTATTATTATTATAAATTTTAAACAATAATATTATTATAGAAAATACAAATGGGTACAAAAAATTACTTATTGATCTAAATGAGGTTGTCAAACACTTATAGCCTACATTTCAGTATATCGTCCTCCACGTTCAATACAAATTATGGTCCTTCTACTGACATCTGTAACTGAATTTTTTTATAAATCGGGGATTTATATTTGCACAGCACTCGCGAATGGTATTTTCCAGATCTTGTATGTCAGTAGATGGTCTACTTCGGTACACTTTTTGTTTCAGGTAACCTCACAAGAAAAAGTCTAAAGGCGTCAAGTCGGGTGATCTAGGTGGCCAATAATATTCCCAGTTACGTCTAATAACTTTGACTCTGAACATTTGTTGGAGGGACTGTTTTACAGCAACCGTGTGATTTATTGGTGCGCCAACATGCTGATCCCATAGGTCGTATTTAATATTTAGAGGCATATTATCTAATACTTCAATAAACTCATTATTTAAAAGGTTGAGATAACCGACGGATGATGAATTTTCCCTAAAGAAAAATGC
>WOGN01006460.1:0-12438 GCA_015342105.1 Leptinotarsa texana | reverse complement strand
ATTTTTATAAGAAAAATGTTAATTATTGAAGTGAAAAGTGTTAAAGAAGGAGGAATAAGGTGTAAAGGTGGCCTAGTGAATAAATACTTGTGTTTTTAAATAGTTTATTTGGTGAAAAAGAAGGCTGAAAAGTTGCCCTTTTCTGAACTTTGAAGGGCCGTAACTTTTTAAATAAAGGAGAGCGCCGCTTTTTTCTTTCGGATTCGTAATCTACGCATCAAAATACGTAAGTACAGTCAAAAATTTTTTCAAAATCGTCGGGTGTCCACAAAACGAAGTTTTACCCTGTAATTATTTGAACTACTGGTTTCCTTGAATTGATTAGCAAGTGCTTCTGCAATGTAATTGTCGTTGGTTATTAACTGCCCAACCACGATGAGGGCTTGTGAAGTAGTTGAAAAGTGTTTTCCTTTTATTGTTCTCATTTTATTCCAGATTTCAGATAGCGGTGTATCGCTCTTTAATGATGATACAAAGTTTCTCCATGTTTCCCTTCTACTGGTAAGTATCAGTTTTCGAGATTTTGCTCTTGCTTTTTTAAAGTAAATAAGATTATCTTGAGTAGGAAATCTTTTGAATATGTTAAATTTGTGTTTTTTTATCAGCAATTGCTTGTGCTATTGTTTTTGTTATTTTTTTGTTCTTTGTATATATGTTCAATAAGTACTTGTAATCTCATTCAACAACTAACTGCCAATGTATATTATTTTATAGTGTATAGTTTTCGAGAACATTACTCTAATAATTATAACTTGACAAGTAGCGATAGCTACTATGTGTGAAATTGTTTCTCGAATTATTTACACCAAGCTTTGTCAATGAGATGTTAATCTTCGGACAATAAAGCATATTTTGACTTTGACTTTGAACCTCTATGTTTCTCGTTTGCGTTACTCCAAATATGGGTGAAGCAACCATTGGAAAATACATGAAATTTCAGAACTTTTGACACTCTGATTTCTTCCTTTAGTGACAGATCAAATTCAGTATTGATTATTGCAACTAACGATTGTTGCAATAATGTTGTGAGTTGTGTTTCAAGAAAAGTAAGGCCTAGTTACAGCTTCTCATAGTTTTCTTAGTTTTCCCCCTTTTAACGACTTCTAGCTTTGGAGAAAGTATCAACATCAGAAAACCCTAAACAAAATTAGCCGCCTTAGGCGTGTAAACACTTTCGTCACACGAGGAGTTCATCCCAAATTGCCTTTCGCGTCTTGTTTTAATAAGCGGAATAAGTCAAACATTCCGAAAGCCTTGTTCAGTCGGTTCGCCTGTTTTTGTAATCGTGTCTTTTGTCGCTTCAGTCGAATTTTCAGCAGTTTGCTCAACTTGTCAGATTATGTAAGATCTAAAGAAAAGGGAGCGTCGACTTCTTCACCTTATGAATGTCAAACCAAAACAAAATGAGAAAACTCATATCCAGCCAATCAGAAAATTTTTATTTCGTCTCAGAAGCGTTCATTTCTATAATTTCGGTGAATATTCGTTATTCGGGAAGCGCTATAGTTCATTTCCTCAAGCAGTGGAGCAATGAATTATTTTCAAGTGGAAAATAAAGTATTAATTTCAAACATTCAATGTTGTTTGATTTGATATAAAAAATCCCAAAAGTATTATAATCGATAGTTGATAGTCATACGAATGGTCATTCTTCACATTATTCTATTCGATGTAACAGATCCAATAAAGGAGAACAGAAATAAAGGACTTGTCCGTTGTACACTAAAGCGTAAAGGATATTCCGGCTTTTCTCATCTGCCTTGGAAAAAGGAAGGAATTGCATAAAATGCCACAATATATCAAACTCCTTCTGCGTGTGTACAAACGCTTGTATCCTCCCATTCGCCTCTTCTTGGAGAGCAAAGGCTTTACGTACCCTTCCGAAACACATTTCTTTTCAATTTATACCTCTTTGTAGTAGTCCTGAAATATATTACGTGATTCCACGTCAACTTGTGCACGAGCGCTTTCCTCTAAATATATACACAACATTTTCATCCGACTTGGACGAAACAATAACTTCCATCGGGAGAAAATTTGGATATCCTTTGATAAAGTAGGTTCTGAAATCGATATGTTCGTCAAAAAGTATGGAATGAAAATAAAAAAGGGTTATTGCAACATTTTGAATAATCATTTACCTACAATTTAGTTCCAGCTTAATTTAGTAATGAATGAAATATCGTGACCCCAAGAATCAATAATTGATGAAATTCTACATCGGAAGTACTAATGCAATTTTCTGTAAAAGGTTTAACAAAACCGGCAACATATGTATCTCTAGAAATTAGCTTCTTCTAGCAGGTGAGAGATTTTTTAGAAAGAAAAGTTATAGCTTTCTATTTTTCCGTCTACGAAAAGTATGGAAAACTCCTGAAGGAAAAGAGAATACAATTCATTTCAAAATGAACTATTTACAATCGGTCAGCTCCAGCTGAACTAGTGAAGCGGAGAGACGGAAGAGGGGATAGGTGAAAGCACTAGAGCGACCTATAAATAGTCAGATCTCGGAGGAATCAGTCCACTCATTACCCGAAGATGATTGTGGATACTAACAATCGAAACGTCGTGAAGCAACTCGGCTTGAAATCTGAAAATTTCAATTCTTTTTTATTGTTCAATTTTCAATTGTTGCTTGTATTATTGTAATTTTGTTTCAGGGTTATTTTGCTTGACAACGACAACGACTGTCAACCAGTTCCACAAATCACCATCCGACAATTAAACGACTTCAGGGTCAGAATTCTGCCTCATCCACCATACTCCCCAGACCTTTCACCAACTGACTACCATCTTTTCCAGCCTTTCGATAACTTTCTCACCGGTAGAACGTTCGTCAATCAGCACCAGGTGAATGGCCTTCGTTGACTTCGACGAATCCTAAGCAGACAGTGTTCAGGCTGTCGAAATTATTCGTCTTGTGTTACGTACACTGATTCATATGGCGCCCATTTCGATCGAATTGAATACTTCGTCACAGTTCAACCAGCAAAACTTCTGAAACAAGCCAATGGTATTGAAAAAAATTTTTCATCAGAATCCAGCACTCTCTAGTTGAAACTTTTTAAACACATGCTTAGATGGATTTTTTTCTGGAAATAGACCAGAAGATAGCATTTTCAAATAGTAGCCTTGAGCGGTGATCAATATGGCTTTTGGAAAGAAAGTTCGACAGACGACCTTCTGTCGTATGTCACCCATATTTGGAATAAAGCAAATAAGAAACATGTAGAATCATGGTACCACGTCAATAATCTTTGAAATGGTCAATAATCTCTGAAATGGTACATAACAAAAAGCCCCCAGGTCATCCGTTCATTCCGGAAGAACAGTAACTGCAAATAATTGGTGAGATGGTAGTAAATCCTGAACAGTCTACTTATTTCGTCGAGAATGTTTGTGAGGTGTCTCCTTCTACTGTGTGGAGACTTTTGAAGAGGAAGAGGTGACATCCACACAAAATTGAAATGGTACACCAATTAACTGCAGATGACCCTGATCGAAGAACAGAATTCTGCAAAATCATGACGGAAACCATTGCAAGGCATCCTACCTAACTCCACAATATTTTTGTTTTAGTGACTAATGTACATTTTTCAACGGTAATGTTCACACGATGTCGTTATTGGAATGACACCAACCCTCATGTTTTCCGGGAAACACATAGCCAATATCCATAAAAAATTACCGTTTGGACAAGAATATTGGGAAACCAAATTGTAAGACCTCTATTTATTGATCAAAATTCAACAGGGGAATTGTATTTGAATATGATGGAAACCACTGTTGACCCTCTTATCACTGAAATCGTCGAAGCGAATCCTAATGAATTCGATATGGATATTGTATTCCAACAAGGTGGAGCACCACCACATTACTCCAGACAAGTAAGAAACTATTTGGATATTACTTTTCCCGGTCGTTGGATTGGCCGTCGTGGTCCTACAGAAGGACCAGCCCGCTCGCCAGATTTGACTCTTTGGACTTTTTTATGGGGCTATTTGAAGCAAAAGGTGTACGAACCTGCTTCAATATTGAAGATACGGCAGAGAATAATAAATATTTTAGAGATATTGAGGTTACTGTGTTCGAAAATGTTGGGCGTGAAATATCGGATAGGCTGTTCATATGTCAAGAAGTTCAAGGCAACCATTTCCAGTATCTTCTGAACTGACCTCGAGCGTATTACCTCATATTATGTAATTGTTGTCAATGTATTCAGGCAATTATTAAAAGTTCCGCCATTTTCTAGTAGTAGTATATTCTAGGGTTGTGAAGCATTTGTCAGAAGCTTCAAAAAGATGTGTCACAAGACCCCCCTTTTCAATTAATTTTTTTTCCCAAATGGCCCCCGTCGCCATCTTGAAAGTTTCATCTGTCAATTTTAATTCAAAATAAAGCATTAGTGCATTAATTTCAGTATTCCAAAGTACAATTCTAATGGATTTAGTGAGTTGTTGGCCGGAGAGCTAGGAAGAGCTGTATTCCAAATTTAAAATATATTGATAGGTGAATGATAATAATGGCGAACAGTATTCATTTTACAAACGGATTGGGTTTCTTTGTATATAACTTTTCAAGGCAGTTTTGAATTTTCTTATACCATTTATAGTTTTCAGGGAGAAGGTTGAAAAATTTTGGACTATAATAAAAGAGACTTCTTTGGGAATGGGTTTTCCTGAAAAGTGGAATTTGTAATGTTGTGATCATACTTCTTGACCTTGTTATACCATTTTCAATTTTTTTGAATTTACCAATGTTTAAGTAGATCCAGATAATGCTTCTGTAAATATATAAAGAAATTATATTCATTAATGGTGTAGTGTTGTAGAGTAACTTGGTTGAAAATCGTTTTTTTTTGTAAATAATTTTTCGTAAAGAATTTTAAGCAATTTTTAGAGGGTCGAGAATATTATTAAAGGCGCTGCCCCATGCTGCAATGCAGTAACTTAGGACAGATTCAGCTAAACTGTAATATAGAGTCATTAGATTATTTCTGTGAAAACCTAGAGTACCTATTATCAACATTGAAAATCTGTTTGAGAATATATTTTTCCGAGCGAGCTGAGAATTAACGAGGTGTTACATTTCAGCGTGCAATTCCCAGCACGGGTTGGACGATATTCAATGAAAATCTGTCGTCTGGCCTCGTCATCGTTTCACCTGATGGTCGATTGAATGGGCGAAACTGTTTTCATGATAGTATGTGTCTTGTATTCCTTTGTTCGCATCATAGTATGATAAGTGAAAATATCATCCACGAAATGAGGTTTTCCAGTGTAAAGGAAAATCAATCAAGTGTAACTCATATCAGTTCAACATATGAATAAATAAATAACGTGACATTATTTGAGATAAACATTAATTCAAGTCATTGAGTACACATTTAAGTGTGCTCAATCAACTTCCTTATCAACTTGAGTGAGGCCTGTCAGAGATTATTTTTTTGTTGCCATGACACTTTTAGAGAGTCATTGTTTAATTCCATGGGTTGTAAACAAGTTTATTTTGTTCAAATACATACGATAGAGATGATTATAGGTATATTATTATATGTTTTCACTGAATTTTCTTTTCAATGTCTGTAAAAATAGTTAAAACAGGCTAAAAACTTATTAAGTAGGAACTTACTTTAAGTTCTTTGTTGAGTGTAGAAAATACCTCAACCAATTTTGATGTAACTTATAAAATATGGAGAAGTATGTAATTTTATTGTACAAACAAAAATATGATACATCTAACAGATATTTGATGAAAATCCATTATAACGTATTCAAAAAACTCTTTGATGTGAGATTTCCACTTGACATTTAAAAAACCTCATTTATTATGATCTTTAATTCTTTTGGAGAAAGTTCTTCTGGTTTGGCCAATCCAAAATTTGGGACAAAAATCATAAGTCAACGTATGTGCTCGCGATTTATCTGACACAGGAGTTTTACCATTATTGTTTATAATGAATTTATTCGGATTAATATTTGTTATGTAGGCTATGTCCAGTTCTTTGTTTTTTAGAAACGAGCGATATTAGTAGAATAACCAAAGTAAGTCCAAGTCACATAATGTTGACTATCATACTTTGAAACAGGATAGACATGTTCAAGATCTTGTTTTTATATTTTTTTTTTTTTAGGAAGAATTGAGTCAATAATATCCACTTCGTAACCGTTGTTGAGAGCAATTTTATTAATGGAAAAAAATTGCTTTCTAAAAGTGGAATATTCAATAGTCTTTGAACTATACTATTGAATGCTGCTACTTTATGTTGATATGGATGTATGTCCGTATAAGATGTTTTGTGGAAAATTGCAAAACAATGTTTATTATCAATTAACGACCCGTCCTGACTCCACACGGGTACAATACTGATACTAAATATACATATAAATGCGTGCGATCGTTGCTAATCAATACTGTAGTACATTTTTTGATATATATCTACTCGTGTTGGGAATCACACGTTGAAAGATAAGACCTCGCTAGTCCAAGTTTCTCAACTTCTGAGAGTTGTCGTCTGTATGCGGGCGACAGCTGGTTAACGGACAAAACAGATTTTTTCATATAATGTATTTAATATACATATAAACCTTTCTCTTGATTCGCCCTATCTAATGAAAAAACCTCATCGAAATCTGTTGCGTAGTTTTGAAGATCTAAGTATACATAGTGTTGTAAATCATTCCCTAAAGAAAATAACGTCGGCCGCCACTGGTAGCCATAAACCAATTGTGACGTAGCTAAGAGCGCGCGAATGTTCGCTGCCGCTCTAGATGTAGCGAGGATAATGCTACCGATTTCGATGGAATTCCAGCGAAATTTTCTAGCGCATTCGATTAGGATGCGTAACGTAACGTAGCGTAACGTAAGTACATTAAAATTTTTCAAAACATGGTAGGTTTTTGTCATAAGTTTATTTGCAACTTTGGTTATTTTCATCAAACTTTATACGCAGAATACCCGTACAGACTTCTTCTAAACACAGTTAAGTGGAATTTACAGTGCAGTACGTGAAGTCATCTAGTAAGGCGATAGACACTGGAATAATAGTTGAAGTATTTGTTGTATTTAAAGTGAAATAAAGTTAAGTTTGATTATTGTTCAATTTAATAAGCGGGAAACGACTTTGTTTAATACTATGTAGTAATTCTAGTGATAGTTAAGTATCAATAAAACAGACTAAGATATCATCTACATAACTGTTACGAGTATGGAAAATTGTTATCATTCTCTGGGTTGTCCTTGAAAATTTCAGCTAGCAGAAGACTCTCTCCACAAGAGTAAAAGATCTCAGTGAATAGAAAATGACTTTGAGACAGGCAAATCGTTAGCAAATCTAAAATTTCCTGTTCAATTATTGGATTAACATGGTTTCTGTCTAAGATGCGCTCAACCAACCCATTGTTTCTATTTGCGAAATACTAGGAAATAAAGGTTAAACATCAAAACATAATAATTAAATGTTTACGGGAAGAGTTATGATTTTTAAATCATCCACTGATTAATACCTATTATGTATACTGGTTTGAAATTAGTGTAGGATTGGATTAATAGTATAAGCGTTTACAAAACTTTCACGGATGGAACAGTTGTTACGTCTGTGAAACACGTGTCACAGCTTTGTAAACTGTCAATTGAAAATCTCACACAAAGTGTTTTTTTGACTACTTCACACAAACAAACTTCATACCTTGACGTATGAAGAACGTTACTCTGAAAGAATTCCAGAATATTGTTCATATCATTTAAAGCGGTACATTTACAGTGATCATTTGATAACTAATTTTTATGAAAATGACAAACGCACGACTCGTACAATTTCAGTTATGATCCGGAACTGGACCGTTGGACTATGATAAAACCAATGCACTTCAAAAGGCTCGCTGTAGGCGTGGCAGTTGTAAACAGGCTGCTTTATGCTGTCGGAGGTTATGATGGTGTCGATAGACTCAATACTGGGGAGTGCTATCATCCCGAAAATAATGAGTGGACCATGATAGCCCCAATGAAGATAGCGAGGAGTGGAGCAGGTAAATTTTCAAATAGAAATTACGATTTTCATTGAAGTTTAATGTTTTCATTGTGGATTTGCAACAAGATTCTTTTCTAGGTTCAATATCAAAGGTGTATATAAAAGTTGCAAGCTATAAAGCATAGTAATAATAATAATGAATGCTTTCTGCCTCCCAATTATCCTTATTTCAAAGAACTGTAAAGGTAAAGAAATTACACCCTTTCAAAAGATACATTACCTACTGTAACAAATTGTACTGTATTTCGTGGAGCAGAAAACAAAGAGATTTGCTATTTCTCTACATTCCAATCATTAATTGTCATTCAAAAGTCCTCATCCTTCATCTAAGATCCTGCACCATTTTTTTATAGTAGTAGTAGTAGTGTTTATTAACCATATTGAATACACATTGAGATAGCAGCAGGCCAAAACAAAATTGTCCATTGCCTGCCTCCATACCACTGCGAGCTCAATCCCATCGAGTTATTATGGGCGGATGTGAAGATTTTTGTAGCTCAGCATAACACTACGTTCAAATTTGCGGATTTCAAAGTACTTTTTGATGAGGCTTTTAAAAGAGTCACAGCGGAGAAATGGGAGAAGTGATTTCGGCATGTGATATCGTAAGTCGAGACAAAGATATGTGGAAGCTTGATAACATAATAGAGGCACAAATCGAGCCACTAATAATTCAGATTGGTGAGGATGACACTACTGATGAAGAGACAAATTCATCCAGTTGAATAATTTTGATTAATATTCCTTTTGATTTTACATAAAGTAAAAATTATCAATATAGAAATAATTACGTCTCTTTTCATATAGGTAATGCTTGAGTGCGCTGTGAGAAAGCCAATGAAAATCTTTTTATATTACACATATTATCTGCAGTTTTACCGTTAAACTGCAAAACTTGTGCATTTCACTCGTTATTATAAAAAAGTTTTCCTTGTCCAATTGAATAAATAAATAAAATTGAAGTAATAAAAAAACTCAAGTATCAGTCGTAATATAATATCCAAATCATAATATTATATTATTCATAAATCATTCCCTTCTGGAAGGCTTGGAAGCGAGTGAGAATTGCCTTCACTTTCATTTCTAAATCGTAATGTTATACTAGCTTACTGAATTGAATGTTACAAGAGGGTTCTCAAAATTCGTATCATAACTTTATCATTTCTTAATGTTTTCATTCCAAATTTTGATCACTTCTAGAGTATTATTTATTGTTTTCAGCCTCTGTTTTTTTTTCAACTAGTTGCCTTGCTGTGAAAGCTGCAATAAAAGACAGAGGTGATTGTTATCGAAGACCATGAAATAAATTCGGTCATCTTAATTTTTCATTATGTCTCAATATAAATTTGAAAGTCACCTCAAATTGCATTTCACTCATCCTTCTCATCATTTGACTCTTCTTTGGGGATTAACTACATATTTTCACTATATTGAATTGTAGTAGGAAAAAATTGTAGCTTTAAGTGATTGAAGGAGTATATTCTCAACTTTTTTCGTTAACTGTACTGACAACTTTGCTTGTGGTTATTATGACTTTACCACTGTTTTTTATTAAACTGTTTTTTATTATTGTCTTCCGAACTGGGATTCACGAAAAAATCTGTGAGGATAGCGATAAAAAATCAGTTGGTCAAACTGGGCGGAGTATAATTGCACGCCACAAAGAACATACTTCAGATATTCGATTTCATAGTCCACTCTGGTCCAGTGTTGCTCAACATAGAGAATAAGTGATAACAGCCCATTGATCATACTCTTACATAATTGCAATAGTGAAACAGGTTAAGATTAGGTATCAGTCAGGTAGCAAACAACAATAAGAACAATAATAAAATACTGGGAATTGAATGACCTTCGTAATGCACGGTAATGATGCATATAACAGCATTAGCATAACTTTTAGAAGGTAGTTTGAGTTATCTCCTGATGATTCTAACTTGGTTAGCAAAACACGCGTTGGGAGACAGCCTTTTTGTTCTCTTTGGGAAAAAGTGTTTTGGAAACACAATAAATTGATGTAATAAAAAGAGAAATGATATTCTATAAGAAGAGTTTGTTTTTTTGAATAAACTTGAATTGACCGGATGAAATTTTGGTTTTTTTCAGGAGTGGCAGCCATCAACCAATTCATTTATGTGATTGGGGGTTATGATGGAAAGAAGCAATTGAATTGTGTGGAGAGATACGACACAGAAAAGGATCGCTGGGAGTTTGTGAAACCCATGAGAATATGTAGAAGTGCTCTTAGTGTGACTGTACTGGATTGCAGAATATATGCAATGGGTGAGCACTTCGTTGACTTCGGTAATGAAAGCCACTTTCTATATGATTCATATGTTTCAGGAGGCTATGACGGCATGAATTTCCTGACCGACGTCGAAATATACTGTCCAGTCACTGACACATGGATGGACGGAGTTCCATTAACATCCGGAAGATCTGGTCACGCAAGTGCCGTTTGCTACCAGGCTTCGAGCTCTGAAAAACACTGCGCCATTCTAGGCCAACCAACGCCCGATTGTTCAACATCGAGAAGACCACAATTCGATAACTCGATACAGAAAAAAAAGTTTCCCGATTGAGGGAACGTCGATCGTAGCAGTTTCCAATTGATAACATCACTGAATCTGTCGCTCTGGAAATCACTTCAATAGTTGTTGTTTCAAATTTGATGGGCTGCATGAGTATTATCGTTTTTTATATATTTTATTTATTTACTATGAGAGAAAGATGTGTAAATGGACTGGTGGCTATAGATTTCTGAACAATCTAATGTTTGAGCACCGTCAACAAAAAAAAGGATATTTTGACAGCGGCAAAAAGCCATAGGCTTCTAGACATCTCACACAAACTAGTTGAATTTTCAGAGTCCTCTCAATTTTTTTTAAATACTCAAAAAGTTTGGAATCCAGTCATCACCTCTAATTTATTCCCAAGGAATATTATGAAGATGTGTATTGAGCATGGTTATGAAATACCAATGAGAAATAGAAATATCTGGCGGACATATGGATATTCATTGAATATCCAATAGAAGTCCATTCTGCCAATGTACGATGAACGTTCAATTTGTATACGAAGGATATCCTATAGAAATCTGGATTATACCAACTTGTACGTCTGTAAGTTATCCAGCAAGGATAACTTTTTTACTACCTTTAACATTTTTTTTCCATTTCACTTTGACTTACTCTTTAACTCTGCCGTCTGGGCTGGTGAAGCATGTAGAGGTTGTTTTAATCCAACCCACCATCGCGGGGGTAGATGAAAATTGCATGATTGATTAGTATTTATTTATTCTGCTTCTCAGATTTTCTGTACCATTCAACAGGTATAAACATATTTATTTTGGCAGTTATAATTTCCGCTCTGAAAATTAAATGACCTTGATTACAGAGCAGCTTTAAAGGCAGATAATTTTGTTTCTACTATACAGAGTGTTGCAGTAAATAGCTGGATTGGAAAATATCACCATGAGCAGAATAAACACATTCAAACTTTTATTGGGTACTGGCGAGGTGCCCAGGCTCCGCACGGGTGCAATGCTGATACTAAATATACATACAGTGTGTAACAACGAAAACTTAACAGACCCGTTTTTGAATATAAAAAGTAAGATTTTTAAGAAAAGCTCGGACGATTTCTAATTGAAAGGGGACACCTTTCAGACTAATCAGATTTTTTGTAGTACGCACCCCATCGGAGGGGTGCGTCCATTGACCCTTATTTAGATAGGGAAAGTAGGTCGAGTGGCACCTTGTTTAAAAGGTCTTTCGAATACCTTCACATCTCTGTTGAAAGAAAATTTTTGTAACGATTAGTTTTCGAGATAATTTGAAGATTTAAAGGTATTTTTATTAAGTTCAACTCTTTTTAAAATAAATCAAATTGTTTTTAAGGTACAATTTACGTTCAGAACTTTCATAAAAAAGTAAATTTTTGCTTTTTATGACAACCTGCTAATACTTGTCCATTTGATTTCGTAAAAAAGTAAGAATTATATGTTTATTACCAGATTTTTTCGAGGGATGGGGTTGGTTACCACCCTTACATTTTAGGTGAATTGAGTGGCACCTCCTCATGAAGGTTGCCTTTTGACATGGATATTTTATGCTTCTGATAAAAAAAGTGAATCTTACTAAAAACTTACCTACACAACGAATACAACCTGCTGATTTACTTGAATGCTGATGACACAGAGAAGTTTAAAAAACTGTTTTAGGGTTAATAAATTCCAATAATTGTTTTTAAAGCACACACAAAAAAAGTAACACCTAATAAGGGTAACTTACGAAGAAATTTAGAGTAAATGTTCAAAATGTGCGCCTTCTTGCTCCATGCAACAATAAAGATTTTCGAATTTTGCTCTTACATTATTTAACATCTCAGGAGTTATAGCTCGGCATTCA
>WOGN01006459.1:0-12440 GCA_015342105.1 Leptinotarsa texana | reverse complement strand
TATCATATAGCATAAAAAACATATAATTCTCAATTTTTACTTTTCTATCACCGGTGTCATTTCTCGTTCAGTAAACAGCACAGAGTAGGGATGAAACGAAGCCGGTCTTCTATCTCTCTCACACAATAAGCCTTCTCTCACTGCCTACACAGTTTTCGGCCACTATTATTGTTTATCCATCGAGCGTAGATACAGTTTGCGATGCCACCGAAGTTGTGAACTATCCAACAGGCATATTACCGCATAATTTACAAGTGGAGGTTGGACTGCTCCGTAGTTTGAATCCACCACGGCTGTGCAACGGCAGACGACTAGTCATTGACAAATTGATGAAAAACGTTGTTGAAACCAGCATTTCAAATGTCAAGTTCCGAGATGAAAATATATTAATACCATCCATCCACACAGATGTGCCAATTCATTTTAAACGTGTGCAATTTCCAATTACATTGACTTTTGCGATGACTTTTAATAAGTCCCAAGATGAAACAATGTCCGTTGGTGGCTGGGATTTCAACCAACGTATGCACGATATAGTTAATCAGTATCCTAGCGATGAACCTCCTCGACTTCAAGGAAAGTCATACACAGTATGCAGAGAAGTTAACGTTTGGGCTGGTATTCTTGGGAAAACTATTATTGGACCTTCATTTATTGAGAAAAACCTACCTGGTGAGCTCTTGTTGAATCTGCTTGAAGAAATAATAGACCCCTCGATAAAAACTAGTTTGAAAAATGCGGCTGGTAACATGATTTTGCAAGACAATCTCATTTACTTTCAACGAGATGGAACTCCCCCACACAACTTTCTTTAAGTTAGACAGTGGATCGTCTAGATTTCTTTCTATAGGGACATATAAAGTCGATTGTTTATAAAACACAACCTCGAGATCTGGAAGGTTTTGAAAGAAGAATAACTGCGTGTATAGAACCTCAAGCAGAAGTTTTTCGGAATGTTAGAGTAGACTTTATCATTATTTAGAAAGTAATAGACAACACTTCGAATATGTATTAAGATAAATTACATTTATGAGTTTTTCAATTTTTAATGGAAAACATTTGATTCCTTCATGGTTTGACTTGATAGATTTGTTTTGGTCCTACGAAATTCAGATTCTAGGACGTCAGGATCATGCGCAGTTGACATAGAGCGTTCTTGTTTATTTAGGATAAGTTTATGTGAAAATTTGTTTAGGATATTTTCTAGGATATTTTTTTATTTATTTGTTTTAAATAATTGATGATTGAGGTTAGATAACATTTGAACTGACTACAAGGATACGCATAACAAAATGGACATGATCAACAGTATTTTCTCGTCTTCACCTCTTCATATATACGATAGGTGGCACAGTGGTCTCCTCAAAATGCGTTCTGGTTTAACCAAGTGTCTGAGACTATTTCAGACTGTTCCGAGATTTTTTGTTTGTACGCATCATGTCTTGCGCAGTTTCCAAACAGTTTCGGATGTTAGAACCAGAACAAACCTGTTTTCTTCAAAAGTACTAAAATGAAAGGTCAAGTATGTCGTATTTTTGAAAAGATAGTTGAATGACCTTTAATATGAGTGACCACCCAAACCCCCGCAACTAGATGGTTGATATACTGCAAATGTACCATTGATATGTAAAATATCTATTCTATTATATTCTTCAAAACGGTTCCGATATAGCAATATCAGCAATGGATCTTCGACCGCGAGAAACTAATCTCAATTTCATTAATCATATTGACGCAAACGACGATGGCCTGAAAACAGTCACAGATTGACGATCCTTCTCTTTCGACACATCATACTCAAAAGGCTCGATCGCATTGCTTAGATTCTTGCTGCTCTCACGACGACAATAACTCCGATATCTGTATGCAAACTAATATATCCAAATCAAGTTGTCTATAAAATCGAACGCGTGACGAACTGTGATTGATTACCATTTCGAAACGTTCGCCGTGAAGTCGTTTGGATAATTATGAGTAAAGGTTTTTGCACAAAAAAAAAGCAATAAATCGTAATAAACCCAACGAAATGTACACACGATTATTGTAATGATTTCTGATTGAAAAACTAGCCCGAAGAAAAACATTTCGAAGATACGTGGTGTACGAACATACCCATTTGGACACATCTATACTGCAGGTTGATGATGGTTTCCGCGAGTTTGGGCAATTAGAGAGGTTTTATTGGTCAGGATTTTTGGCATAATTGGTATATAATAACGTGTAGCAAGATACGCGTTTCAAATTCAAGCCTCATCTACTTTCACCTCGTTCAGAATGACCGATCATGCAAACTATATGAATTGACTATTTCTGGTGCTTCTACAGCCGTTTGGATTTTCTTTTCTTGCTGCTTCAATTCAAGAGTTAGCATCATGATTCACTAAGAACTTATATTTTGTAGAAGTTGTTATTGTTATTTGAATAGATCAAATGTTTACTTATAACCATTAACGAACGACAGATATAAATATATAGACTGGTATCAAAACAAATGGCCAAATGATGAAAAAGCAGAGCAAACAAATTACTTAGTATATTAATTGATTAATACGAGATGGTCATCGATGATGAAATGAAAAATTCAATAAATTGAGTCCCCCCTGAAGTGCCTCTTTACAGCAAAATTGATTAGATACATCTCAAAATATGAACCTGTTGACAACTATGCCTTGAGGATTTTTCTGGTTCAAAGTTTTACTTTCCTCTTTTTCTATTAGAAATGTGGTGTCATTTGTAAAATTTCGGAAATATTAATAAAAGTAATTCAACCATATACTAATTTTTTATAACATAAATATACTAATTTATTTTTATTTTATTTTATTTTTATCGTTGTTTTAATAAATTTTACTAATTTTAAGCCAAATAGATGTGATGATACTAAAAATAGAACCTAATTGTGATGGTATTGGTCATAACGTATGCAAATAACAATTTACAAAATTGTAACAAGTGTTTCGTTATACAATAGCTTCTTCAGGAGTGTTCTGAATTTTACCTAAGTAGTGCTTCACGTCACAAAGTGAATCATATGACCTTCGACCTAATAAATAACTTACGAATAATTTTACCAGGTATAAACTGGTATAAAAATTCAAGCATTATAAAAAACATTTTGAAAGACATTTTTACAACTCAGTGAATGGACATGTAATAAAGTAATTAACATTTTCCATATTAAACAGATCCAATACAGGTCATTCGGTTAATTTTTCAAATTTATTAATTTCTCAGCATTACAAACATTTCTCTTCCACATGTAATACGTCATAACTGTTGTTGAACTCATGTCCGTGTGCTTGAAGCTGGTTCGCGAATGTAGTATTAGTTTTCACTTTCAAGAAATTACAACATAAAGTTTTGGGAAAGAACCACAAGTCAACTTACATACTCCTGATCTATCTGACGCTCAAGTTTTGTCTTTATTGTTTTCAATAAATTTGCATATATTTTTATTTGCCCAAGTCTTTCTTTTTCAAAAAGTGAGCAATATTATTGATGGGTTCACCGAAGTATGGCAGTGTTCTAGTACGCTTATTATCGTTTCTTGAAGAGGGATAGTAGCTTCACTACTAGAAAGAAATTTTCACTATAATAAATAGAAGAACGATGTAGACATTGTTAGTATTTGACATGCCTGAGGAAGAATATGTTTGGTGAAACAACTGTCGTGGTTTTGGACTCCCGAATTTCTTCCCCATGTTATCCACATCTTCTGATATTTTTGAATTTTTCTTCAACTTCAATGCGTGATTCATTCATTCCCAAGCCTTAGAGATGAAATTCCAAAAATACATCATGTAAGAGAGGTAGGTATAGGCCAATTCTCGCCGGACACACACTCTCTTATTAACAATAACTCCGGATATTCGTATAGGACATTCCTGACAGTTTCATCTTCCTGTTCACACATCCTGCATAGAGGTGTGTCCACTAGTCCCATATTGTGGAGGTGTTTCCTCAGTTGGCAGTGGCCAGTCAGAAATCCTACTGTTGAGCGTAGATTTTTCCTGGTCATCGCCAGTTATTTCTTCGGCGCCAGCTTCCCAGGGTCGCCAAGGGTGATCCTGGCAAGATTTCATCCTTTGATTCCATCCCATCTCGTTAGGAATTGAGCATACGTTTGGCTAGTTTAGCCGCTTCCTTGGCTGAATAGTCGGCATTGCGATTATCTTTACTCCTGTCGTGCCCTTTAATCCCCCCCACAGGATAATGTTATTATTTACCGAGGCTTTGGCTAAATCTTGGTGGCACTCTAGTACTGGCCCTGAGGTAACACGTTGTATGTTCAAGGCTAATAGGGCTTGTCTGCTATCAGTGCAGATTGTTATGTTTTTGCCAGAAATTCCTTTCCTGGTTATTTCTTTTGTGGCGATTGAAATACCAGCCAGTTCTGTTTGAACCACGCTGGTATTTTTCCCCATTCCCCACTTAATCCTTAGGCTTAGTGATCTGGAGTAAACTCCACATCCTGAACTATGTTCTGTTTTATTTGTATTTTGTAGGGTTTATTAAACACAACCTGGGTTCAATTGCATTCCTGATTGCTTACAGTAGAGGTTGTGCAGTAAGCGCTTCTCGCCATAGTCTCAGCCTCAATTGACCCATCCCTACTTCGAGGTTTACACCAGCCATGGCCAATAACGTATAGGTCCAGACCAGTACTTAATTCCATTGCCGCGGTTGGATTTGTTCTCATGACTCCTGTGATGTTAAAACAAGCCAATGGCTGAATTTGATATAATTTTTATATGACCATTGCCTGTAGAACTTTCAGTCCCCATGCAATGGCTTTGTTAACATAGGTTTTAATATTGCAGTGTAGATCCACGTGCACATAACGATGCATATAACGATATACCCCCCTGCAGGCACGGGGGGTATATCGTTATGACAAACGAATATGTTAATAAATGCAAATTTTCCAATTAGGTGCCGAAAAAATCGACTCTGACTCAAACAAAACGTGTAACAGTAAACAAATGTAAAGTGATCTAGCCTCAATTACCGAAAGTACAAACATTCGGTGTAACCGAGCAGAATAGCGTAGTCGGAACGGTTGAAATTTCTTTTTATTGATCATATAAAAAGTTATTTCAAGAAACTTAATTCGATCAGGTCACGTACTTGTGTAGGTATCCGACATGCTGACCCCATCACACCGGTGCCGGTGCTTGGGAATGCAGGAAAACAAGAAAATTCCGTTTGTTCAGATCGTTACGAGCGAAATGGAAAGTGTCGAGTTTAGATTCTTAGCAGTAGTCAAGCCAGGTATCTGATAATTGTTGCGCTTTTTACTCAGATACGATTGCAATCAACAAACGAAGTTTTTCGTTGAGAAAAATAAAATTTTTATTAGAAAACACAGGGCGTTGTTCAGGAAATATATAAAAAATGTGGGAAACTGCGATAAAAAAAGCAATTCATTTAGATGTCAACTCTTCACAAAGACGTATAGATCATACATATAATTTTTTTTCCCAAAAACTTATTGTTTCCTAAAATTAATCCTTTGCAATTTGACCAAAATTGTTTGCACGTCTTGACGATAACTGACTGAATATCTAACAATATTACTATTATGTTTGTTTATAAATACTGTCATAACTATGTTCATTGTCTAATGTGATTTGAAACATTTGAAAGAACTAATAAAATTGAAATGAATAGCCGAAAATAACAATTATATTAAGAAAATAACAATAAAATGACAACAAAACAAAAATTTTGAAATTGAACAATTAAAGATGGAAAATAAAAATCAAAAAGGATTTCAAACCATGCTACCTCACGTCGTTTTGATTGATAGTTTACACAATCGTCTTCATCCCGAAGATGATTGTGCATGCAATCGAAACGATGCAATCGTCTTCGGGACAAGGTTAGGTTAGGTCAAAAATGAGTGGGTCTAGTCGCCCCTCCACCTCAACCCGCAAGGGTTTATTGTGGCTCACACCTGTTTAAACTCGACCTGATTAGTTTATATGGTAAGTGATATTTCAGGTCAGATGGTAAGAGTGCGGCTCTGCTAAACTCTGACCAAACTTCTACCAAGGATTCCTATAATCAAAACAATCGTCTTGACAGAGTGGTTTGGATAGAATCTGTGGAGTTCGAAAAAAAATCTCCAAATTTCATCTGTTTTTCGTCCTATTTTTGGACGATATTCGTCTCACCAGGAGCTGAAAACTCACCGACGAATATCGTCTTACTCTGATGGCCGAGAAGAACTACAGAAGCCTTATTGGCTTGTATGAGCCTGAGGGTTGGGGAATAAATAGTGCCAATTAATTCGAAAACAACGGTCTCTCGTCAATACCGTAAAAGTGCTACAGATGGTAATAAATCATACTTAGGGCCGTGTTATGTCGATGGATTTAGGCAGAAACCGCTTATGATGGTTATTGAGCCGAAGAATAGTGTATTATGCGCTGACGCAACTTTTATTACTATTATACACGTATTATACACTATTATACACAAAATCAAATTATTATTATTATCTTGGCACATGAAACTGAATAAAATTATGATTTTTACTGTTCATGAGTTATTATCAAATTCGATAACGTCTCTAACGTTAATAACGTTTGTAAAATTCAGTTATTCAACTTTAAATGTTTTGCAGCAAAGAGAAATAAAAGTGAAGCGATATACTGTCTGTATTGGTATTTTTGGGTGATTCATAAAGCATTGTCTTCTCTGATCATCAGAAGGTAAAAATGCATTAATTTCCTTATCACTTTGAAATAAATGCAATGTAATTACATCAAAATGATTTTTGCAACATAAACTAGTTCAATAACTTCTTCGTACGAGACTTTCTTGGGAATTTTTTTATCCTCCATACTTTCACAAGATAGGCAAGTGAATATAAATAACCAAATGATGATTGAACGTTCATACCGCTTTCACAGAAACGTCTATGGGTGATTTCTAGTCGGCTCAGCATGGCGTATATCTGATGACATCACGCCCCCTTTCGCTGAACCTCTACTTTGAACCTGTTTACTGAAATATCGGATATAATTTTTTCTCGCCAATATTATTCAAATTACCTCAAAGCGTTCCTATTGCAATATTGTGGTGGATTCCAGTAAATATTCATTCATTCAAAACGAATATTATTTCGTTCTCTCTGGTATTCTTAACCGACCTATCGTTAGTTCTATGTCCACTTAGAAAAATAACACCCCCATCACCGAAATAGATTATTTATCTCCTTCACAATCTTAACCTCCGACGTTAGTCAGCGATAAAAATAAAACCCGAATAAAGGAAAAACGGCAGATTAGCGATGATGATGATATTCAAGGGCCAAACATTTTATGGAAAAACATAAAAGTCAAACAAATTGCGCCTTGCTCCGCTATAGTACCCGACGAATTATTGTCATAAAACTTGTTTTATGACACGTTATCCCGCAAAATAAAAATTAAAAGTATAACGTTCGATATTAGGAGAGTGACAATTGATATTGGGGAGAAAAGTCAGTATGGGACAAGATTCTTGAAAACTTCTAAGGGTTGCTCTTGGTAGATCTAGCTGCTGAATGATGACAAAAAAGCGATGTATCAAAATATTTACATGAAGAATATTACTTTTTTTTTCCAACGTTTCGTGAGTCCTGAAGATTTTGTTATAAGTACTGTTGCTTTATATATGATAAAGAAAATGTGGAAGAAGTCAAAAACAGTCATTCTGGGAATTCCAAGGAATTACAAGTGTTAACTCAGGAAATAATGAGTCACGCTAGAGATAATGATCACTAATTAAAATGCGGTGAGAATTATTCTTGGAACGATGATAAAACTTTATGATTCACTTTACGATTTTTTTTTGATAATTCACGATTGATTTCCAATGTTCATTATTTCATCACACTATTTTAGGAATTTGTTTTTATGAATATGATTTTTCAACAGCGTTTTATAAAACAACCAAACGTTTGGAGTCATTATAATAAGAAATTTCTAAACTTCTAAATCCATCTAGAAAATAATTAATGTCAACGTTCTGTTAGAAAAAAGCTATTGTGTAGCGAAGGGTCGCGTTTTTGTAAACCACACTATACTATATCAGTATGATTTTTTAATTCTAAAGTAGGTACTCTATTTAATAATAAAGGTTTGGCGGGGTATTTATTTTAATAGCATTTAAAAAAAAATATCATTTTGGTAAAAAAAACTTGTGTGAGTTGGGACTAGAGGAGGTCTCAGCTTTTAAAGTGCGATCCCTCCTAAATAAGGATCATGTGATAGCCATTCACCAGTCTCTCGACAATAAGCAATTCTACAAATACAGTACTGCTCTACCAGTATTACAGATTTGAAAAAATCCAGGAGAGCTCTATTCAACTAATTTTTGATCGACTTACAGGTCCACGCCCTCTGTTCAAAAAATAAAGTACTTTTCATTTTTCTGAAGAAATGTTCATTCATAAATTCCTATTTTGTCCTCTTGAAAGTGCCCCACTCAGATATAATACACTTTTGCCAGCGTTTTTCCAGTTCTGGATGCAGTTCCAATACGCACTTTTTGACATGTACTCGAGCTCTCTCAGTGATTCAGTTTTTATCCCATCAATTATCGCAAAACGCCGTATTTTCATGAGTCTCTTCAATCTTGAGAACAGAAAAAGTCGCAGGGAGTCAAATCTGGTAAATACGGTGGCTGATGAATGATTACGGAGTTATTTTTGACCAAAAAATTACAAACAAGCAATGCCGAGTGAGCGAGCGCCTTATCGTGAGCAAAACCTTGACATTTGGTCGAACTTGGGTTGCTTTTTGGTCATGGCACTCCTGGGCTCTTCCATTGGAACGACTGGACTTTGGTTTCGATGTTATAACCATATACCTATGATTCCTCACCAGAATTCCCGAGCGATGCTCATGAGACGGTTTTTTTGGTTAAAGTTTAACAATTTTGGAGCGAACTTTCCTGCTACACACTTCATGCCCGGGAAATGAACATCACTCATCTCATTTTTTGAACAGTTTACGTATTTAGATAGTTTATAATTAATAAATCGCATAACTACTACATCAATCTTAATACCTTAGGTATGTGTCAGATATTACTGATATATAGAATGCTATTTACATTGTTAGAATAAAACATTTTTATTGCATTTTTTGTGCAGTAGCATAAACCACTAAAAAGTATGCATAAGTGGTCATCAGCATCCAAATACTTGTTATTTACTTTCAACAAACAATATTTCCTAAATAATGATATCGCATTGAAGGACGACTCCTTGTCAGTGTGGAAGCAGAAGTTCGCTATAGTTCATGTAGGTAAGTATTTGGAAGACAGCAGATTCTAAAATTATTTTGAATTACTCTGAATACAATAAAAGAAGTGGGTACAACATAAGCTCGGTTAAACAAAATTACCAATTTTAGCTACAGAAACGTACCTGACTTTTTGTCCAATAATAGAAATAAATGATTTTCGGCCAAATATGTTACACTAGTTTTCACACACCCTCACTCGATATAGGAATATTAGATTCAAGAATTATATTTCTATAGAATTTTAAAATCACTACTGGCTTTCCGCTACAGTTGAAATTCAATAATAAATATTTTGTGCAGGAATAATAAATGCAGATAAATAAAAATAGTTCGCGATAAGGATTAAACGAAAAATGAGAATCACCAAGATATCAACAATATCTGATTCGCCGTCACTGTCGTCATAGCATAATGAATAAAAGGTAGTCTTGCTCCAAAGTTCAAGTTGGTCTGACTTATGAATTTACAAAGCCACCAATTATGTTTTTTGGGGTTCCTACAAATATGGAGAATTATGTGGAGGACCCACGGAATGGGCGACATCTGGGAATTTAAATTCGAACGTCTTGCATAAGGAAAACATTGGTTATCGTTGTTCCATCTATCTATTCTGATATTCTTTCCCAGAAATAAAAAAAGACAACTATATATCAGAAAAGGTTAACTTGCACAGTTCTCTCTAAGATTCTAAAGTACCAAAACACTGAAAAAATTATATTCACAATCGGTAAATTATTTGACATATTTATGTGTTAGATGGATGATTCAACTTCAAGTATATGAAATATTGTGTAAATTTGTATACGTTTGTTATTCCCTATGGTTTATCCAGTATATATAATCCGACACGAACAAACGCTACTGAGCAAGCTAGTGTCGTCCAATCGGCTGGAATATGGAAGGGATATCTAGCGACTGGGCAATATGGCGTAAGACCTTGTGACTTCATTTGTCTCACAGAAAACTACTTCCGTTATTCTCAAGTCACACCGAATAATTTTATATTCCTGGCAAAAGCTATTTATCGGATGTCGTTTAAATGAATAGGTTCATTAATACTGTTGTCTAAATTGTACTCTGCTTTGGCGTAATTCACATTATTATGACTGAATTGTTGGCATAATTTGAAATAAAGAAACTGTGATAAATATTCACTTTTTGCTCGTCTCCAGCCGTCTTGATGAAAGTGCTACAGCAACAACTGAAAAAGCTCATGGCGCACCCCCTCTTAATTAAACCGACCCCCGGAGTGGCAACTTCTGAATTCCTAATAAAGACATTCGATACGATCGTCTATCGCAAGATTTTCGGGTGTAATTTTCGAGTAGCATTTCTGCGAGATAGTATATCACAAACTTAGAAGTAATAATCCGAAAGCTTTTAATTACTCCCAAGGTGGTTTCGTTATTAATCGTTTATTAACGGCGTTATTTTGTGGATATGAGAAATTACTGAGTAGCGCCGACCCAACATTAATCGATCGCCTAATTCTATTTCGCGTTCGAATTTTAGCCCGTGAAGTGTGTCAAGCATCGAAAATCGTCATATTAATAATATGCTACTATTTGAGTGAGCTATTTTTGAGCCCATACTGAGGGTAACCTTAAAATGTCTTAAAGGTCTTAACTTATGATTCTAGATATTTTTGTAAAACATAGTAAGCTTTATCTTATTGTGCACAAAAAGGCACTTTATGTTGTCTAACATAATTTTTATTTAAGGAAAGTAAGTTTTTGTGGGGTAAATGAGAGTTTTTATCTGAAATTTATGAAAATTTATAATTGAAAAAGAGAAAATTTTTCAGTTACCTACTGCGTAAATTCAAAGTATTTTTTCCAAAAAAAGTTTTATTATTAGTAACTTGTCTTATTTAATAATTTCGCACACAAAAAATAAGTTAAGATATTATACAGATACTTATCTTAATGTTTCGGAGGGTAAATTCTGCCTCTAATAGTCTCATTTCTACAAAAATGTATTTGTTATGTACCTCCCACAACACATTACTCTGTCCAGCGACCATGTGAAATTGCCCCATTGTGCAAAATACTTCCTTTGATTCTGTAGTGCATTCAGGATGGACGAAATCTATTTCGTAATCAAGCAGTCGGCTTCGTGTTGGCGAAAGCAAAATTCGAAACAAAAGATAACTTTTACCGCACGGGTCATTTTATTAGTATATTATTATAGTGGATGTAGGTACAGTTATTATTGTTCTCACTTGATTTATTTCACGGTGTTGAGATGAATTATTATGCACAATGATTGGTGTTTGTGTTCCACATTCCTTTATCGTTTATTATATGATTGGTTGCCGGTATTTACACTGTATTTGGAGCATTTTGGGATCGTGCGATCAATTTTTCATAGTTACCAATAAATCAAACGAATTGAGACGGCAAAAGCAATGATTTTAGAAAATACGCCAGGAGGTTTCTAGTCAAATTCGTATAATTATATTGTGAAAATATATGGAGGAAAAAGATATTAAGTTTCTCCAGCAAGAATATATAGTATGTCTCACTTCTTGTGAAACTGACAGAAGAAACGGGGCAATCCATAAGCCACAAACCAACAGCGCTACATGAGTCTATACAATTAAACGAAGCTACTATTTAAACTTCAGTTGCAGACCCAGGAGAGAGATATCAACCTGCAAGGAACCTCTGCAACCGTCAAGCGGCGTTGGAATCTCTTGGCTCCTACCCAGCAACGTTTACATTGTAACAAATTGCAAACGACTATCCTTGATAGGAAAACTCAATAGATTGTCTATGGTCTGTGTTCATGGCCTTACTGACCTGAAAGGCAATGAGACTGCTGACTCCCTTACAAAGGAGAGTGCTGCAAGCAGCTTTATTGGACCAGAACCTGTCATTGGTATCGATTTAGGCTTTGCCAAACAAAGGTTGAACACCTGGATGGCAAGAAGATTTATGGACTTCTGGCAGAATCTTCCATGATTGGCACACCTTTCGAAGCTTGATACCAAACAGTTGTTGGACTACAGTAAGTATGAACTACGATGAATATAGAATAAAGAAAATACTTTTGTCTAGTTTCTACTATGTTTATTTATTCGTTACGACCGGTTTCGGCTTATAAGGCCATTTTCAAGTAACCACCACAAATTGTCAAGTT
>WOGN01006458.1:0-12440 GCA_015342105.1 Leptinotarsa texana | reverse complement strand
AAAGAGGTAGCTAACATTTTTAATAATTATTTTTGTGATATCGAACCTGAGTTGAATCTAATAACATTGAAAAAGTTGATGGATATTTGAATTTAGATTTGAAATCACATAACAAAAGTTTATATTGGTCGCCTATTACAGAAAATGAAGTGATTGAAATGATAAATGATTTAAAAAATGAATCTGCTCCAGGACCTGATGAATTAAATAACAATTTACTTAAATTGTTGAGTATTTCATGGCGAATTCCTTGACTCACATCTTCAATAACTGTTTAACATCTGGTATTTTTCCATCAATTCTCAAAATTTGTAATGTCATACCAGTGTACAAAAATTGAGATAAAAAATGTATTGATAATTATAGACCAATATCATTAACAAGTAATATTAGTAAAGTGTTCGGAAAATGTACAAAAAAAAGAGTAGTTACTTTTCTTGCAAATGAAAAAATTTTGTCAACTAAACAAATTGGTTTCAGGGAAGGAATGTCAACAGAAGATGCAATTTTCAGTTTGAATACTGAAAAAAATTGGAATATTTTTAGATATGAAGGAAGCTTTTGATACCGTATCTCACTCTAAACTCCTGTAGAAACTAACACAATACGGAATAAGAGGCGTTTGCCTTGAACTCTTCCGAAGTTACTTAAGCAACAAAAAACATTCATTTGATGTTGTTCATTTGCTAATAAACTTGAATATGAATTTGAATTTGACTATACTTTCTGTTCCCGATATTATTAAATATAAAATTTCTTCATTAAGAAAAGTTATGAGGGTGTTTAAACTTTTATGAATCATGCTTCGAAGATATATCGACAAAAAATCCGTCATTGAGAAGACAAAATTCCACGAAATCCTTCCTTTGCCTCCTCCTCACTCTATACGAGCCTTGGTGGAATAAACCCCCGACCGCCGCGAAATTTGCTCGCTCTCGAAACCCACACCAGCAGAAATCGCACCAGACATCTCACTCGAAGGGACATTAATAATTACACCGCGAACCGCATGCCTATCAGAATCAAGCCATCTTTGAAAATAACCCTTTCCTCCCTCCTCGAACCGAGTACTTTTCGAATCAACGACGTAAAAACAAAAGCGTGTGGGCCGGCATAATTAAAAATTCTTGCCGCAGTAGGCCAGGCCTCGTTTCCATTGGGTCTCATTACGTTCGGTGTCTTTTTCTAAAACGCCAGATAACCTTTCTCCATCATGGAATCGGGATGAAATTAGTCCGATGATAGATCCAGATGAGTAATCTGCATAAGAGTTTCTAGCATTCGGCTGAGGTGTCACTGCCACTGGCTTTTTCCGGAATTACGTGGAAGGTCCGCTCGAGGGGACTAGAGACATTTTTGATGCATTTTTCCACTACTAATATTTGTTATTAAATTTTCTCCAAAACCTTACTTTGGTCTCCATTTCTTGGTCATTACTCATGTCAATATCTAGAATATTGATATTGATACCGTTGGCATCAAGTCTGGTGTGATCACTAGTCTTAGGCCAATTAGTAATTGTAATTTATTTGAGGTGTCGGATAAACTGCCACTGGCTTCACCAGAATACCGTACAGCTCAAAGTGTACTCGAGGGAGCAGATACATTTTTGATGCGTTTTTCCCTTCCTAATACTCATCATCAACTGGTCTCCAAAACCACACCATAATCGCCATTGGTTAGCCATAACTGCTGATTAGAAATTGATGTCATTCTTCAGAAAACATTACTCAAATACTCATCCAGAGCAGGTGCTCTGTAATACGAAGGAAGGTCTCGAAAAGGAACTAGACATCATTAAAAATGATCTTCAATGGAATGACTACTCCAAAGCGATGATTGAACAGACTTTATTTAGAAGGCAGCAAAAGCGTCGCAAGGAAGAGAAGCCGTCACAACCAGTGCTTGGACTTCCTTACATCCGAGGATTATCGGAACAACATAAGAACCTGCTTGAGATCCAGCAACACAATCTGTAGTAACCTTACGAAAACCAGGCCATCTAACGCGAACTGCGATTCCAAGAATTGTATTTACCGGGTACCCTGTGAGTGCGGAAAATCCAATATCGGTGAAACAAAGAGGCCAATAAACTTTCGCATTGCCGAGTTCAAGAAACACACATAGCGAAGGGAAACCAGCAAACCAAGAATAGTAGAGTATGTTTGAACCCATCAACATGACATCCAGTGGTCCCAAGCTGAAATCATACACAGGTAGGAACACTGGCTTAGGAGGATATTCAAAGAAGCCGCATACATGTTGTCTAACAATGCGTTCAGCCAAGCTTGCGTAGAGATACGCAACATATGGAAACCCATAATCACGCGGAAAACTCACACCAAACGGTCATCTCCCGCTAAACCGGAAAAAGGAAAGATAAGATAAGTGAAAGTATTCGAATGACCCGTAAATATTCATCTGTAGGAGGTCCAGTCATCACCCGAAGACGATTGTGGATACTGACAATCGAAACGTCGCGAAGTAACTTGGTTTGGAATCTCTTAATTTTTTATTATTTGTTTAATTGTGCTAATTTTTTACTTGTATTTTATTTCAGGGTTATTTTTTGCTTAATGTAATTGTTACTTCTTTTTAATTTTTCATTTGTATTGGTTCTTTTAGGGATTTCAAATCATTTCATATGTTACTAGACAATGGGAGTCCGAAATAATGAAATTCATCAATTTATCTTATTCTGAATTAATAGAAAATTACAGATCGGTTACAGTTCTATCTGTACTTTCAAAGTTATTTGATGGTCTTTCATTCCTCCATGAAAAACAACAGATTTTATTTATTTATTTGTTTGTAATACAATACCCAACAGGACATAGCCCAATTACAGAGCAGGAAATAACAGAGAATAACAAATACATCACAAACAGGTGACTATAAAGACTACACATTTTATATTCATAATAGGTGACAAAACAATTGTGGGATTTTATATCTGACAGTTTGCAACTAAATATATCTAAATTATCGCTAATAGAGTTTGCCACTTTACTTATGGTATGGGTCGGAGAATTCTCCAGAACATTTGTGCGAGATGTTTTATATTTTATATAGAAAGTACTCGGGTGTCTGGAACAGATTCTAGGAATGCAAATATTAAATTTCCAGTAATCTTGGGCAGTCAACTATGCTTTTGATAGTTTTATAGCTTAGTCTAACACTATAATATTCACGCCTTTTGTCGAGACTGAAAAAGTTGTTATGCTTTTGTAGCAATTCAGAGTGCGTTGTTCCTATTGGACGATAAATGTCATCAGTTTTTAGGCTTAACTGTTTCAAAAATCGTCGTTGAATTGCTTCTATTCTATCTATATGATATTGATAAACGGGGCTCCACACAACTGACGCGTATTCTAACTTTGATCTAATGAAAGCATAGAATAGAGTTTTCAAGGTCGAAGTTTCTTTGAAATCATTACTGCAATGAATCCATACAAACGCCAGGAGGAGGTTAAAACATCAATATGCCTATTAAATGATAGTGCAGTGTCAAATGTGACGAGTAGACGACATGGGTTTCAGGGTGAAAAATCTACTTCAACCAGCATATTAATATTTTTCAATCAAGTATTTGAATACATTGTTGCTGAGAAGTGCATGGTAGCAATTTTTCGGGATTTGTGTCATAATGATTTATTGGTCTTCTTGGAATTGGTTCAAGAGAAATTTTACTGAAATAAATTGAATAATTTTTGAAAAAAGAAAGCAATATACTACTTCACTGATGCAAAATACAATATAACATCTGACTGTTTGGACTTTAATATATGTGACTCACATATGTGACATATTTCAGTAAATTTTGATGCTTTATAAGACTCAGATAGAACTTTATTTGGAGTGTTGTCTTCATGTATGGAGCTCCGCCTTAAGCTTGGAGACCAAAATAGAGCCAACCGCCTTATTGGAGAGAGAACATCATTTGATAGTCTGGAATATCAAAGAATGGTTGGGGATTTGTCTCTCTTCCATAGATACTTTCACAAGAAGTGTTCAAGTGACTTGGCACATTTGATTCTACCAAAAACGGTAAACATCAGAAATACGCAACGGACTGTGCTCACTGTTTTGAGGTTCAACTCAGTACACCTCGAACTTCACTGTTTAAGAAATCTTTCACTTGAAAAACTGCGTTTATTTGGAGTTAACTTCTTGAGAACCTTTTTCCAAATGTATTTAATCTCCAGCGATTCAGATCCAATGTGAATCGCTACTTTTGCATGGGCACCGCTCTTAGAGAACCTCATGGATTTTCTTGTAGTGCACGGTGCCCATTGGGACCCGTGATGTTTATTTTATTTTATTTTTTTTTATTTCATCCACTCTTCTACATGATGAACCCAATTTCAGAATAGGGAGAAACAGTGGTATTTACAAATATGAACTTACATAATATAATAAAAAAAATGAAAAATGAAACTGTCAGTTAGCTGGAAAATGTCTTTTGATTTGTATAATCTGGCAGTTGAATATATCAAGGACACGACTAACAGAATTAGAGGTATCGCACATTGTTTAAATTGGGATTTTTTGATTATACTTTGTATTGTATGGATTGATTGTATTTTAACAAGCTTTGTATTTAATAATTTTGCTTGTCAAAAATATAGAGCTAAGAAATTATACAATTCTCATCTTAACGTTTCGGAGGCCAAAATCTGCCTTCGTCTTCAGGAATGGACAAAATTTAAGTCAATACACAGCTCTTACATTGCTGATTATATCTCTTTCTCAACTCCTTCGATAGATGTCACAGGAGTTATCTTCAGTGAACCTGTTTTGTTCATTTGAAAGACCTGAAGCTTCTTGATTTCTCAAGAAATGAACTCAACCCCAAAATTCATCGCTTTGTTTGTTCTCTGTTCAAGCTCGTTCGTAAACTGACTCAACCCACTCCGTAACTGGATCGAACTGAAAATTAATTGAATCAAGATTCCTTTCAATAATCTCTCTGTCGCTATTCCAAGCCGGAATATTTTCCCAAAAAAGAGAAGCACATTAGCAGGGATTTAAGAAGCGTTGGTATTATTTAACTCGAAAGCTTTTCAAGCCGAATCTGCCCGAATTGCTGAATTTGTTCAATTTACTCAAGATAGTCGGAATGAATGGCAATACGCTTCACCTATATTGAGCATTAGATATTATTTTGAGGAAAATTGAGAGGAATATTCAAATATTGATATAGATTTGGGGACGTTTCGAGAAACCGCTGATTCAAATCTGCTTTGGAAATTATTTTATGATTAATACTGGCCAGGCATGATTAATTCCTTCCTTTCAGATCTGTTTCAAACTCACTTAGCACAAAAGTTATCCCCTGAAGAGGGTTTAAATTTTTCATCTGAAATAACGAAAATGGCGTATTTCTTTTAAGGAACGATTTTATCTCAGGAGTGGGGATTATTGACGATAAAACAAATTGCAGTAAAAGAAAACTCCAATCCGAACATGACTCATCACATCCTTGACAAATATTTTTTCAAACAGGACATTAACCAAGGTATACTCTCGTAATAAAAATAACCCTAGCAGCACCTACAAAACACTCACAAACGAGGTCTGTTGAAAAATGAGGTGAATTTTAATGTTTATTCATCAAATTCCCCTTCAGAGTTGTCCCTTCAGATATAATACACTAAGTCAGCGTTTTTTCCAATTCGCTACCGCCGCAAAACACCGTCTTTTCATAGATTTTTTCAATCTTGGGAAGAGGAGAAAGTCGTAGGTTGGCAAATCTGGTGAATACCGTGGCTGAAGCATGATTACGGTGTTGCTTTTGGCATAAAAACACGAAAAAGCAATGACGAATGAGCAGGTGCAAAAGCCATGAATTATTTTTTCACAATAATGGACGTTTCCTTCGTATTGCTTCTTTCAAGAGCCGCATAACTTCAAGATAGTACTCCTTATTGATCGTACGACCATGTGACAAGAACTCCCGATTCACTACGCAACAGTATCTGTATCTGTAGAGTAGGTAGGTTAAGTGTAGGCCCACATGAGACCCATTGAACATCCTCCCGAGGAGTTGTCCTCCTAGGTCATCGTCCATCCTGTCCTTTCCAGGAAGGTGGCAGGTCTTTGGGAGACATCTCTTTTATATCGGCAGGTGTAGGCCAAGACTCGCCGAACACACACTCTCTTATTGAAGATAACTCCGGACATTCGCATAGGACATGCCAGACAGTTTCATCTTCCTGTTCACACATCCTGCATAGAGGTGTGTGGAGGTGTTTCCTTAGTTGACAGTGGCTAGTCAGAAATCTTACTGTCATTCTACCTGGTCATCGCCACAAAAAAGAAAAACTCTGAACTCTCTAATAATCCTAATATAATAAATGAGTGCTACTGTTCTATTGCGAAACAGCTGAGTAACACAATTCATGCTCCATATGATCTATTGATCAACTTAGAAAATATAAAAATTCATGACAGTGTTATTTTATATGACACTGACCTTAATGAATTGTTCAAAACTCTTCATGACATTAAAACAAAAATACGGCCGGATATGAACAATATTTCCGTTAAGATTCTTTGGAATTTACCACTAAAGGCTCTAGAAAGTTTGGTCGCCCTTATTAATACCTCATTCAGAACTGGCTCATTTCCTTCTTCCCTGAAGGCTTCCGTTGTCATTCCACTACATGAAGGTGGTGATTTAGATGATCCCTCCAATCTGTGTCCTATTTCCTTAATACCGACTTTAGCAAAAAATATTGGGAAAGTACGTTTAGATGAATTTTCAAAACTGCACTATATTATAAGCAAAAACCAGTTTGGGTTTCAAGCGGAAAAAGATACAAATGATGCTATCTTCTCTTTTTCATATGAAATTTACTCTGAATTGAATGCTGGTGAACGCTGAAAGACGTTCGATTGCGTCAGTCATAAAAATTTTACTAAAAAAACTTCATAAGTATGGATGCAGAGGTGTAACGAACACTTGGTTCGAATCGTACCTTTCAGGACGGAGTCAAATGGTGAGGACAACGGAACTCTCGGAGAACAGGGCAATTGAATCTGGTTTACCACAGGGTTCTGTGTTAGGCTCTACTCTGTTTCTGCTATATATGAATGAAATATCTATGTTCAACATATCTGGTAGTTTAACTCTATTCGCGGTTGATACTACAATATTGTGAAAAAAAAAACTCAGGAGAGATAAGTAAAATAATATCATCCGACTTGAAGAAGGTGAAGAGCTGGTGCGATGCAAATTTACTCCAAAACGAATATAATATCATTAAAATGTTCGCCTGATGAAATTTCAATAGACGCTGCCATATTAGAAAATGAATTAAAGACAAAGTTTCTCGGTGTATTCATTGATAGTAGGCTGAAATGTGATGAACACCTTAAACAACTGAAGAGTAAGATCTCCTCCGGATGTTATGCGGTTAGAGTTGTTTCAAATGAGTTGGGTTTCCATGTCGCAAAGACCGTTTACTAAGCGCTTATTGAATCTCGACTACGTTATGGAATACCTTTTTAGGTAGTATGCAACTCATCTCTTCTCTCTTCTGTATTGATATTACAGAAAAGGCACTAAGATGTCTCTGTAAAGTCATACCCAGAGAATCAGTAATTTGTTTACTGCCAATAAAATGTTAACGCACTTTTTATCTTAGAGACGGTTTGCCTCATTTATAAACATGAATCGAAGTTTAACTTTGCTTCTATACCTTTGCTTCTACACCTTATGGTCTACGAACTCGGCCTTTCGTAGACACCAACCTGGCGAATTTTGACTGACTTGGGCCTGCCTGCACCAGTACAAAATCCAAGTGACCCAAGAACTGAAGGTAAACGATCATAGATGACGTGAACAAACAAAATTGTCGATTTTGGGAAGGTACCAATCCACATGAGATCCAAGAGCGTTCAAATTTCTTTGAGAACAACGTTGGCCAGGCAATCATTGCCAACGGCGAGCACTATAAGTTCATGACTTTTGGCCTGAATTGGATGACCTGTACATCAACGATATGTGCTTTCAACAGGACGGCTCTACGTGCTACACAGCTCGTGCCCCCTGGATATTCTGGATATGAGTGATTTGAGGGCATGGTCATCTTAGGTGATTTGAATTAGCCACCGAGATCGTGTGATTTGGCATTGTTAGACTTTTTCTTGTGGGGTTTTCTCAAGTCACAGGTGTATGAAAATAAGTTACAAACCGCAGCCAACATTACCCATGCCATTGGTCATTCCAGCCTGATTTATGCGCCATCTTACATACACTCTGTTTTATTCAAATCTAAAGATTGGAAGTGCTTGAATACTATTTTTCACAGTGTATTGAAGTCAAAAGGAATAAATTCACTATTTCGGTTACGGTATATATTTTAACAAAATCCCAAAAAAACTTCAAATTTAAACTATAATTTGACATACATCAATGGAAAAATGTTTTCTCTACCTTTAACCCCCTTCAAATAACAGGTACATTCCCCATTTTTTTTAATGGGAAGTATAGGCTTGTTATATGTCGTTTGAAAGGTCTCTTCATTCTCTATTCAAAAATGGTACCGGTTTTAAGTTTATTACAACAATTAAGATGAAATAATTTAAATCATGTGGTTACCGAAATTCGATAAAATACACTCAAAACTTATTGCGATATACTCGAAACGTATTTTATGTTGAGGTATTGATAATGAGAAAGTAAGCAATGCTCTTTTTAGATGGTATATCCTTCAAAACACGGTAAATTGCCGTGGCAAAGTTAGTTCAAAACGCCTTGTCAACTTGTTTTGTTTGTTAAAACATCAGTTGTCAGTATTTCAGTTTGAGTTTAAAGTTCGTTAACTTCAAGTCTGACAAATGGTTAGATTAACGGAAATGCATAAAATAACAGTTTCACAATTGATTGGTTACGAAGATAAAACCCGAACATAAAAGGAAGTAGCTCGCCTATTCCATGAGAAATTTACTAATTTACCGCCTATATCTCAAGGAACAATAAGCAAAATAGAGAAGCAGTTTCGCGAGCATGGTCATGTGGGGCAGATAAAAAAAGCAGCTGCCAATGCAATGAGTCATGAACTCAAATTAGGTGTGATGCTTGAGTTTGAGGAAAACCCACATACATCGAGTAGACAGGCATCCACTACATTCAATGTTAGCCATATATCTATAGTAAACGTCAAAAGAAAATAAAATGCACCTCTATAAAATGATACCTACTCAGGAGCTCATGGAAGACGATTTTGATAGAACTTATTTTTGTGAAAAAATGATGGACATGTTGCAAATATGTTTAAAATATGTTTTTTCCGTTAACCAGCTATCGCACCTCTACGAACGACAACTCTCAGAAGTCGAAACTTGTGCGAGCTAAGGAGTAACGAGGTCTTACCTTTTAACGTGTGAGTCCTAATACGGGTTGGACGATAGCAAGTGAAAATCGAGCGTTCTGCCTGGGGCTTGAACAATTGATTGACCCGGCTATCGACCGACCGACATGTTGGATACCAATATCATCCAATTATAAGACGTTATGTTTCATGATGAGTGTACTCTGTTTCTTAATGGTCTTGCTAATCGGCAAAATTGCCGTTACTGGTCAACGAAAAATCCTCCTGGATGAGAGAAAAACACACGCAATACCCTCAAAAGGTTAATATTTTGGCAGGGATATCATTAGTCCCATTTTCATTGAGGACAATTTGAATGGCGATAATTATTTAGCAGTATCTTAAAATGATGTCATTCCAAGTTTAGCAAATTTATGGAGCACCACCACATTACCAAGTTAATGTCCGATACAACATTTTCCAGTCGGTGAATAGCAAGGCGAGGATGGATGAAATGGCCAGCACGATCACCTGATTTTTCATCATTAGATTTCTTTTCATGGGAATATGTGAAGAGTAATGCATACAGATATGAATGACTTAAAAAGGAAGAATAACGCTTGCAATTAGGTCGGTCCCGCCTGATATGTTACTGACATTTTTGAATAGAGAGTGAAGAGACCTTTCAAACGATATATCACTAACCTATACTTTCCATTTGAAAAATTGGGTATTGTAATTGTCATTCGAAGGGGGTGAAGGTAGGTGTTGCATTTTTATGTTGAAGAATGTCCAATTATAATTTATATTTGAAATGTTTCGGGTTTTTTTTATATGTACAACAACTGAATAATGAATTTATTCCATTTGGCTTTTACACACTGTATAAATAGTTGAAATCAGTTTGGATGTTTTTCCTGAAAACATCAATGGATGAAGAGAAAATAACACCCAGAGGATCTACTTGTTGAACTTTACTTTCAGAAATGATTCTATAGGGTAATCGAATGATATAAATGAGGATAAGAACCATTCATTTTCACGTAGAATAATTTCTTATGCTATAGCCCGTGGTATGTATGCCAAAAATAACATGATAAATGAAAAATCAATTGACTTACGCTGTACAAGGAAAGTTGCAAATCGATATACAACACATAAATCTGAAATACCCCTCAGGGACAGATTTTCGAGACTCTAAATAGAATAAGAGGGTGTGCGAAGGGTACGAAATCATTTATTTGCACATTCGGGATAATCATGGAAAAGGTTCAATTTGCAGTTTACCAGTTTACTAACAGATCTGACATCTATAATTGAAGTTTCATTAGCTATATGGTCGTATTAGAAACTGCTTGTTCACTTCAGTAAGTGTTAGGTAGCCGTAAAGACGAAATAATGGAAAAACTGAGGAGATTATGACAAAAAAAGTATATTGGTCAGACTAGACGAACTTTTTAAACTAGTGTCAAAGAGGACGGTACATATTTTTGATTTTGGTGATCAGAAAAATCTAGTGTCGTTCAACAGGCCTTGGAACGGCCATAGAAACTTTGAGACCGGTTAGATTTTTATATGCTATTGAAAGACGTGAACCTAGTAAAATGTTGCATGAGAACTATGAACAGTAACAAATGTCCCATTCCAAACATCATCTCATGTTTTACATTTATATGAACTACTTCGGTAAAATAACGATAAATACCCCGCCAGAAAGTGATAATGAAAGTTGGTTATAAATGGAAAAGTTAGAGCTAAGAGTTAGAACGCTATAGTTGGTGAATAGTGTTGTAGCTCTGGTATGTGGGAGCAGGAGTGTTTGTTTTGGATTTATTTTACTGCAGAGATTCTAGTTCCATATTTCATTGGCCAATAGCGAAAAATAACTTATTAACTTAGAAGAGAGCATAAAAAATCTTCACTGAATATAAGTTACGAAGTATAATGACCAAAACTTCCTGAAAGAATCCAAAACTATCGCGAGAAATAATAAAATAAACAACAAATGGAATGCAGTGGTATGTATAAACGTATTGATTAGCTGATAATAATAATGAATAGTAGGGAAAATTCTTACTTATTTACTCAGGACAAGTGATTATGGAAATGTAAATGGTTGCGAAAAGCAAAAGAGGGAACTGAAATGGAAACCTCCTATAAATAAATCAATTGAAAAGTTAAAAAATGGGAGGTAATAGAATCGAATTTGAGAAAGAGGTGAAAGTAAATAGATTGTATCAGTAATACAAAATAAATGCGAATATTGGTAATAAAAAAAATTATGCACAAATGATATGATGAGAGATATGAGATTCCTAAGAAAAAGTACAGGCAAAACAAAAGCAATGATTCGGAAACTAATGTTGGAAAATCAGTTGGAACGGTTTAACGGTGTTTCCAGAAGAGTGTTTGCGACTCTTTTGCGGAAATTATTTCAAAAAAAATCGACAGATAATCCCAAATAATATGAGAGAGTGCTTCGAAGAAAAAACTCGGAAAAAGAAGATGAAAATGGATAGAAAAAAAGCAAAAATACATAAAAATGACGTAGAAAAAACAAACTGAAACTTATGAATTTCATATAGTTCATCATTGGCTTTTAAAATCATCGCAAATTTCAACAAAAATTAGTTCATTCCACCTTATATCTCGAGGAAAAATATTTTCGAGATCATTAGGCACAAGCAAATTTATGGAAATAAGGATTGAGGTTAATTTTATTTTCTGTAAATACGACTGAAAATATAATATCATTCAACCGTGAACAAGTACATACATTACTAAAAATAAAAAAATATCAGCGAAAGTAAAAATTAAAAATATTTTCATCGATTTGAGATTACGGGAGTTTTTTTCAATTGTCTGAATATTTGGATATTTGGAACTTTCATGAATACCTACTAGGACGACAATTCGAACTCCCGATTAGCCATAATCGATAGTTCATATTGTCAGTTAACTATAACACAGGCGTAATATGTCGATTACCTTTGAACTATCAAATTGTTGCTTACCTCTAGATGATTGTAGCCAATGAACAGTTTTAACTGCCGTTCGTGGCTATCAGTATTTCGAACGATCGATTTTGAACATATATTATATGACAGTTCAAATACATGATTA
>WOGN01006457.1:0-12440 GCA_015342105.1 Leptinotarsa texana | reverse complement strand
AAAAAAAAATTGAGATTGATTGAAAAATGCACATTCTACAGGGGTGGTTCCATTTTAAATGGGTCACACTGTATAATAAATCACTTATATTATTCCACTTTCAGTGAATATATTTGAATGTTTTTGATACTCCTCAATTACCTATGTGACTTCTTGCCTCAGATACTGTGACAACCATCTCCGGCCCGGGGTTAAAAGGCATACTTTTTCTTTTCCATAAGAATTGGTTTATATCCTCTTTGGATGATGTTGGAGGAAAAAATATTATTTTTTTTCAAATGAGTATAATAACACTATCTATTGATGAAAAATTATCATTGATTATTTACAAAAGAAAGATACTAAAAATGCAAAAGACAAAAATTGTGACTTTCAATCCCGGTCTCCCCTACGTTACTGGAACAGCATAGCCAACTTCTTAGAAATTTCGACCTATCGCAATTTCAAGGTAGGCAAAACCCAAATGAGATGTTGTTTGAATTTAAATCATAAGGCTTATAATTTCCCTTAATATTCAATAAATGAAAAATTGAATTCACCCACAAACAAATTGATCAATAACACTGCCGAATGTTGACTTACTATAGGTATAAAAATTCGAACAAGTATTCCCACTTGGACAACAAAGACTCATAAGATACTTTTGACTTAATTGGGACACATGTTTTCTGTGCTAGGAGTTGTCTATCATTTCTACTATTTCTCAACTTTGTTGCCTTCGACCCATGAAAATGTCTACATGTCACTTTTATTCTAAAATCAAAGCGAAAAAAACTTTTGTACAAGTTACCGTTCATGAAAAGATCAAAGAATGAAATATAAAATATTATTCTAGCGACATCGAGTTGGCGAAATCGGTTTCCATTGATTCTGACGTTCACATCTATTATCCCCTTCCAAACATGTTTTCTATTCCCCAGTATTTGATCTTTCCAGAGCGGCAAAGTCGCTTTCTTCATCTTTTATGCTATCCGAGAAATATGTGGGAATCAATATTTCCATAAAATGCTTCGGAACAAGGGAATAAAACCGAAATAGCGTGAAACAATAAATTCGATGCATTTAAAATAGAGCGAAGTCAACAAAAGCTACGCGTGCTCGAATGGGAAAACTTTATAAAAATTCCAAAGTAGAAAGAAGAACATAAAAAAGTTTAAATTCAAACAAGCAAATTGTGTAATGAAACATGAAATAAAAGTCTGGAAAGAATCCTAGATCCGTTCCGCTATAGTGAAAAGTACAGTGACGGCTTCAGTACGTATAATAAAGTAGTATAATCCAATTCAGCACTTATTCGATCAACTCATTTACAGTAGAGACAATGGACAAATCACATGCTTATCAATTTTTTCATCCATCCACAGATAACACTGATAACACTGATGGAAATGAAATGATGTATTGCGTTTATTTCTTCAATGTACTGAAAAGTAACCCCTTGTTAAGATTTTGAATCAATTTCATGATTATTTCGCAAAACATTCCATTTTCCAATTCAGATGCGGAATATTGGAGAATCATTCCCAATTTGAGGTTGAAATTCATAATTACAATAGTAAATGTTGCTATACTTACTGTGAATTGAAACAGTAGAAAGTCTTCAATAAACAATATTTAAACAATGTTATCTGTCAAATGATAGTAATACGTCATCAATTGGTTTCAAAATCACTCTTCGATGTACCGAGTGCAAGCTAATCATCTAAACAAGAGTTCTCTTTATAGAACACTGTTTTGTGTGCTTTTTCACTTGTAGAAGAAAAATATGCTACAAAAAACTATATGTTTTATTGCATATTTCATTGATGATGCATGAGTATTCTTTTGTTATATCAACTGTAGCCTTATAGTATCGAAAGGGCCAGAAGAATAAATCTTATTTTCCAGTACAAAACAATGCAACTTACTCATGATTTCTCATATCAATCACAATTTTGTCGATTTGGTCTGTTATATTTATGAGATTCAAACAAAATATAAATCAATTCCAATTGTCATTGTCATAAATAATTCTTTCACAACACTGTCAAAGTATTTGAACAGCATTTAAGAATAAGTGAATTATCTTAAACGACTGTTGTCACCAAAAACGAGGCATTTTAAGAAACATGGAGAGTCAAGAGCTGTTGCGATTGATATTTCTAAGGCCTTTGATCGTGTGTTGCGTAGGGGTTTGCTAGTATTCGACAATAATGACGAAATTTATGTGAGGAATAACCAAAATCATAGTTTCACTACAACTCAAAAGAATGATTTTTCAATTCCATTCGGAAAATTCAAAACAACTCACCAATCTCCCAGTCATATGGCTCATAGAATATACAGTGCTATTTCTTCAAATGTGAGAAACTGCATGACAAAAAAATCATTCAAATATAATTTGAAACCCTTTTTGACAGAACAGTGGTTTTATAAACTGGATGAATATTTGTCGTGGCAATTTGCGGTGAAATCAATTAGTATTAGTATTAGTATTATTTTATTTTAAATGTAAACAACTGACTTCTTTCATATGGTTTGTAACTGTCTTGAGGAAATAAATGACTATTATTATTATTATATCAGACATACGCGACGGACTGTGACTGCTAATTCTCTTGAGGTTCAACTCAGTACACCTCAAACTTCATTGTTTGAGGTATCTTCCATTCGAAGAACTGCGTTTATGTGAAATGAACTTTTTGAGAAGGTTTCTCTAGCGATTCAGATCCAACGTGAGTCGCTATTTTTACACAGGCATCGCTCTTAGAGCGCCTCGAGGATTTACCTTTGAGCTTGTGGTTTGACTTTGAAACAAATTCAGTTGATAATTTCCGAATTATAACTTTTGTTATAATTAAACAATCATAATTGAGATATTTGTTTAAATTTATATGTAAATATTTCATATTGTAATACATGTAAATGAAACTTTCCTTTTCAATTCTAGGCGACATGCATATCAATTGAACTAATTTGATTTGATTGTTAGGGCAAAATATATTTCGAGTAAGTAATACCCTAGAAATATGAGAAACATCATCTCAATATAGGATTTACTGAACACGAATTACTATTTATAACGATTTACACAAAATTGTGTTTTCAATTGAAAGTGGTATATGTGAAATCTCGTGAAAACTTATGAACAAGAAATTTTGTTGGGTAGTATTGACTAGTAACTGATATATTTGCAAAAATTGTAGCGTTTTGGACATTTTGAGCTACAAAATCACTGGACATTAAATCGGACAAAAATTTTTAAACAACCTAATAATACTCATCATATCCATGAAGTAAACATAATATATTTTTCCCACCGAATATAAAACTATGTAAATCAGATACTGATTCTCAATTAAATGTGTTTGAATGAGCCAAGCCAAAATATTTTTTTGTGATTATGGATACACATCTGAACCCACACCTTCGCCAAATTCTGCAGATTGGAATATTGTAAATTAAAAATGAACATGAATTGAATATTGAAAATATTGTAAAATTTTTAGAAAATATCAAATTATCCAACCCCTGTAACTGATTCATTGTTCAGTCGCTAATAACCCTGTAGATTTATGCGACTTTAAGTTAAGTAAATTAAAAATATGAACTGTAATGTGAACTGTAGTATAAACTGTAATATGAACTGAAAATGATATATATTTGGTGTGAATAGCGACTGTAGGGATATGATATATTTTATTTCAATTCAAAGTAAATAGAAACCTAGCAGTAATTAATAATTGTTGTTTTTATGGTGTATCTTTTGTGTGAATTGTGGTAAATTACGTATATGATGAATGATCATTCTATTAAAGACAATAGTGTAATCAGTCAGCCTCATTGTATGTGATCACAATAATTACATTTCGACAAGACAAGATTCATATCTGAATATCAATTAAAAGTAGGTACTGTTGAAATACAGAGTGACCTGTGTTTGTTCATACTTGATTTTGCTATATGTTTAAATATTGAACCCTTACCTCTTCTCTTCTAAAACAAATTAGGATGATTTTTTTGAAGAAACTGATTTTTAATACCCCAATGAAAGTCATACCGTGAATAACGCTGATAATTTAGTCGGTCGTTAGCCGGTGGGTTCGACGTGGATGCTTTGTTCACTCACTTGAATTGACCAGCGTGTTGGTCGGTGGTTGAAGATCGAGGCTGAGCGATCGATTTTCACTTGCTATCGTTCAACTCGTGTTAGGAATCACACGTTACAGGTAAGACCTCGTTAATCCTTAGCTCGAACAAGTTTCGACTTTTGAGGGTTGTTGTTCGTAGGGGTGTGACAGCTGGTTAACGGAAAAACATATTTTAGACAGACAGAATTCGATATCCTTTCGTCCAAAATTAAACAGAGTGTAGAAACTTTTTTTTATATAAAGTTTGAAAATTTTTCTCGAAAATTTTGGATCCATCTCTGGAAACCTAGAAATTTTAAATGTCTCTAAAAATCAATTGAAGCGAAGTTTGTCGAATTAAAGGAATCTGTGAACGTTACTCAAATGGCTGGAACTTGTGACGTTCGCCATGGCTTTCCGACGTTTAGTCGGGTTATTATGGTACCAATTTGTGTGCCGCTTCCACTCAAACTCTGCTAACGGTTCGAAAGATAACTCTCTAATAGAAATCTCGACGATCGAGGAGTTTCACTCGGTCGGTTTCAAAGCGAAATTCCATGATATTACGTGTTAATACAGGTTCGTTTCTCTTACCCCAAATCGGCTTCGTCGAAATTAAAAGGGTTTTCTCTAGGATATCTGCTGTAAGACGATGACTTGCAAATATTTTTTCTCTTTACAAAAATATTGTTCGATGTTAAATTTCACGGCTCATAGGGGAATATGGAAGTAATTTTTCTTCAGGATATTAATATCAAAAGTAAAGAACTTTCATGATTTGCCAAAAAAGTTTTTATGAATCTTTCATTCAGATATTTTAGTGGGTTATTTTTCTAGTTGGTATCGATGAAACATTTTCATTGAATTTTGGTTTGATATTGAGCTGATCAATGATTTCACAAACTATTTGATGGAATAGGACATTATTATCTTTCGGTACAGGAGCCATTTCTTGGCAAATAAAATATGCGACAATGGAAGCTAGTTCCATGAAACTACTCATTGTTGTAGCAGACAAATAAAAAGCTTTGTTATTTTTTATGACAATTTTTGAAATCAACATAAATATTTTTCTTTGGTAAAATTTTTCAGACATCTAATGTTTTTTTCCCGTCGTATATACTAAATGAAACACTATTTGAAAATGAAATCCTCTGAGAGTCAGAGTTTGAGAATACATCTCAAATATTCTTACGTATGAAGTGATATTTTCCTAATTATCATTAGGTACTGTCTTGTCTTGTCATTAAATCCTTTTTTTAAGATTGCTATTTTCTCCATCTTCAATGTGATCTCCATTCTACACTTAACAAAACAGTGTCTAATATTTCATCACATTAATAAATAATATAACTATGGATTTTCAACAACTTTGTATTTTTCGTTACTTACAGAATCAACTTTCAGATAATTTTACGTTTTGGTATTTCTGGAAAAGATGAAATTCAATTCCTATTGGAAATAAAGTGATATCTATCTATCTATCTATCTATATATAGGGAGGTTTTTTGTTATATCTCAAAAGGATTAGATACCACCCCAACTTCATCATACCCAGCAACGGATCTTCAATTTTTTTTCAAACGGGGTAAAATCGAAAAATGCCACCCCCACCTATTTATATTTATTTTTACCTTTATCATCTTCATGATTTCACCTATCAGATGTCCACTAGTTGATCGGCATTAGAACATAAGCCTTCCAGAAATAATGCATCCATCGCTGTTCTTTCTGTGCTAAGTCTTACAGATACGTAGACATGAACGTATATATTTTATACATAGCACAGGATAGGATTCAAAATAAAAATATGTTTACTGAAAATAAAAATCAAATATATTATCACATAACTTTTGTGAATTGGAATTACAATTTGACTCTTCGATCTTTTAGTTCGGCAAACAAATCTATGGCCTTATTTATCATAATTCAAGTCGTGTGCAATTCGATTTTCTATCGCTGAGATTGCAAGACTCGATAAGCATTCCTGGCTCAAAGAAGATCGCGTATAATTTTTGATAAGATTCAGTTTACTGAAACGTCCTTCACAGCTTTCGGTTGTAATAGAAAGTGTAGAGTAAATTCGCAGGACAATACATATATTAGAAAAAGCTTCCTGCAAATCATGCGCATAAATCTATTGCAAAACATATAAACCGTTAGCATTTTCTATACCACCAAATGAAATTGGAGCTTGATCTTTAAAAATGTGGGGCCAGATCGGCTCCATACTTTTTCACTTCTTCAATCGACATTTTTAAAATTGAAATTCAGCAAGATAGTACAATCAAACCTCTTTTTGATTTCTGATTGTTAGGAATCATACGTTGAAAAGTAATACCTCGTTAGTCCTTAGCTTGCACAAGTTTCGACTACTGAGGGTTGTCGTTCGTAAGGGTGCGATAGCTGGTTAACGGAAACAACATATTTGATACGATTCGATCGAATACTATCATTATTTCTTTATAAAATAGTTGAACAGGTATGATTGTTTGTAATTCTCTTCACACATCACATCTAGATGTTTTTCGCGATTCAGAAAATTCGTTTGTTTTGCAAAATGCCAGTTTTTTCAGCAACTTCTTCAGCCTTTTTTATCGAATATTTCATTCAATTTTGTCTCATGTTTTGCAAAGTTTTGAACAAACCATACATTAGTGCTACGGAACGGGTAAAGATAATATCTTCATTATGAATTTCTATATTTACTCGATTGATTTCATGGACAATATTCGCCCAAACATTCGAATTAAGAATTTTAAATTCTTTATAGCAGTTGAGAGATAGCCTGCCTCACACTTAGCTTCTGGACTTAGCTTCTGGAGCATGAAAAGTTTGCTTATAATTTCTTTAAAGGCTTTCGCTAATTCTTTCAAATTATATAATAGGACATTCACGGCTAGATGTTCCGCGAACCATCTCGTTCTTCTTTTCAAATTTGTTTTAGCATATTTTTTCATAATGTCCCACGTAGTAGGGGAGCCAACAGAAAAGTAATATACTTTCTGAATTAGTCCAAATAGGTTAATAGATTCCTGACATGAAAATAATGATAAGACCTCGTATGGATTTCTTACCTCCCTTCCATACAAAGAAACTGCCGACGTTCGGTAATTATTTACTTTTTACGCCATTCGAATTAACTTCGTATATACCATACTCCTTTATAGATGCCGGCCATATTAGACCCATTATCATAAGATTGGCCTATACAATACATCATCCAATATGATTGACAAGTACGAAATAGTAAACACAAACAACACACATGTTCAAAACACTGTCTTGGAGAGAGATCGACGAGGGAGTTTTCAAATATACCTTCATTTCTTTCGCACGCACGGAAACGAAACGCATGCTGTCGCGATTTCTACGCCTCGAGAATAATAATATTCGTGACTAGTGAAGATCAAAGTTAAGTTATTGATGAGTTGTCCATTCGTCTGCATATTGTGAATTTGTCCCCCCGGGTCGCTCCCCCTAGATCCGGGCCTGGTCATCCCTCAATCAATTCACACAAAACCTTGATACACCTTCTTTTTGAGTCCACTGATGAAAATCGAGTGAAAATCCGTTAGGTAGTTTTTGAGTTCATCGCTGTTAAACAAAATGACACGACCGACTCGGAGCAGAGACTTTGTTTTATAATATGTGGTGATGATAGTTTATGGTAAGTATGTTTGGATTTATAACAAAATATTCATTAATTCTGTATGAAAGTTTAATATTTTTAAAGAAAAACTATAGTTGCAATATATGCGTTTAGTCTTTTGATGCCTTCGCCTCATACTGCTTACTCTCACTCGTGAATATATTGAGCTTCACGCACTTCTTTGTTCGTCATGGAATTATCATTATTTCCTTTGGCATTATCCCCTTGCATTTCAATTATTAGGAGGAGTGTGATAGTGAAGCTCAACCAAATATAATTGTAATGGTAAAAAACGAAGTCAGCGTGAAATAGTTAGCAAATAGGTGCGCCGAGAAAATTATTTTCTATTAAAAAAATATTTTCGTTAAAGAAACTAGAAAATGAAAATGGATATATTAACTGCATTCTTATTTTGAAGTATCACACTTGACTGTAGCTATAAAATATGATTATTATATCTCTGGTCGTATATTAAGTCAATATCCTTTAGCTGAAATCTACATAAAAACTCCCAATATGTAACCATATGGAACGGAAATTGATCCGATCAAAAAGCTCTTCAGCTCTTTCATCTGTAATTTATTTTAGCATAAAGCCAGCCATAAGAACTCACTTTTATCACTTTTCAACAACGTCAATTTTGATACAGCCCTACGTATGTAACCAAGTTTTAAGTGTGAATCGTAAAAACTTATCATCCGTCGTTTCTGTTGAATAAAAATGCGGTGGTTTTGTCGTTTTTTAAATTACTGCTTCACTTTATGTGATCGAAGATATACATACATAAATGAATACTGAAAACGAAAAACGTGTATTCGATGGGTGACTTTAAAACGAAACTGGGAGATGCCAATTTCGTATAGAAATTTGGAAACGAAACATGTCTCGAAGGTTAATAAAACCTAGCTCCCTTTTTTGTATTCACTAGCTAACCGCCCCGGATCCGCATGGGTGCAATGCTGATACTATATATAAATTCACCCACCGGAAATTAGAGTGATGAAAAGATAATTTTGTTACATGAACTTGCTTTTTCCCCGCGGTTGGCGCCACAGTAAGAATTTTTGAAAATTCTTTTTTATTGCACATCTACAACATAAAATGAACCTACATACATGATTCCAGAATCTGAAAATATAGCGGTACGGAGAAACGGTGATGTAAAGATAATTTTCATATGTGAACGTTCCCCTTTCACCCCCACGGGGTATCCCCTTTTACACCCACAGGAGTTCTCTAGTTGGAATATTTGAAAATTCTTTCTTATTGCGTATGTAAGACGTAAGAAGCACCCAAATATAAAATTTTTGCTTCCTAGATCTTACCAGGACGGTGAAACAGAGATTATTGAGTGTTAAGTAACTTTCGCATTTATAAGTATAGACTTCATTCACAATGATTGTTGGAATTTTTGGCATTTCATCTGTCTTTTCATCTGTCCATCTGCTTGTTTTTCTGTTGATTTCACTATTTGTCTATCGATTATCTACGTGTTTATTTGCCAGCTTACTTGCGTTATTATCTGTTATTATGGGAGATACCTAAATTATGAAAGATATAACGAGTTTGTTCCATTTCTAAGTCTGGAGATCCATCTTATATTCGAAATTATTTTTCCTAAATATCTCAGATCGTAATATTATATCTCCGCAACAACATGAAATAATGTCAAACAGAGCCACCATAACAAATTTAATTGTATTGACCCAAAATTTTAGTAATGTTTCAGAAGATATCGTGGTCAAGTTGATGTGATATATTCTGATACTGCTAAAGCATTTGATCCACTTGATCACATGATTCTTCGACAAAAACTCCACCAATATGGTTTCCATAATTCAGCAGTACTTTTCATTAAATTCTATCGACACGAACAGTTTGTATCTTGTAACGGTTATGATTCTTTTCATTACAATCCTTCATCTGGAGTACCTCAGGGCTCGAATCTTGAACCACTTCGAATCTTGTTATTTATTGATAACCTCAGTAATTATGTCGATTGTAATAAGTTATTTTCTGCAGATGATTTAAAAATATATTCACCTGTGTAAACTATCGAAGACTGTAATACACTGCAACGGCAGTTAGAAAATATATAGACTTGGTATGAAGATAACAAACATCAAAATGAAAAGTAGTGTCTTATGGTAGGACAATGTCAGTTATTGAGTACAATTTCACTGTCACGAAGTAACCCAATTAAAGATCTTGGGGTATATTTTGATCTTTTACCAACCAAATAATATTGAAAGTAGGTGAAGCATTGAGAGTTTATGGGTTTATAGTTGGAAATTGTAGATCTTTTTCTAACACAGCTGCTGTATTTACTCTTTATGTGGCCTAAGTAAGGTCAAATTAGCATATGGCGCTGCTCTATAGTCTCCATTCTACAATTGCTATGATACATTAATTGAAAAAGTTCAACGTCGTTTCCTGAAGTTTATTTACTTCAAATCTTATGGTGTCTATTCTGATAGCGATATTCTATATGAATCTCTTACCATAACATCGAAAATTGAAAGTCTTGAATCACACAGAAAACTTGCTGAAATTATTTTTTGTATCTATCTTTAGCATTTGCAATAAATTTGATTTAATTTCAAATTTGTGTGATATCAATTCAATTCCCTAGAATATATTGTTGGCACTGCTTCTCAGTATTTCATAGAGAATTTTTAATTTTCTGGTATAGTTTTTTTATTTTATTTTATTATAATTGTTATTCATTTTCTCAAATTGTAAATTTGGAATTATAGGACTTATATTACTTTTTTGACAATCTGTTAACCCTGTACCTGAATAATTTTTAACTGTTGGGTGATTATTAATATTATTATTATTATTATTATTATTATTATTATTATTATTAGTCACTTTGTGCATTTATGCGTGCGAATCATTTCTAAAACGGCTAAACCGATTCGGAGCGGTATTGTAGCAATGTATTGATCACTCAACATTCAGTGTCTGATTTATTTCAATCGTTTCATGAATAAAAAAGTTATATTAATCAATAAAGTCACGTCAAACATTTCGAAGTTTATGCAGGTGCAGTTTTTTTTGAAAAGACATTGATTTGTTGGAAAATGAGACAGGATAGCAATCTCCCATTTCTTCAGATTTGACTGCTCTCATATTTTTCCTATCGCGTAATTTCAAATCTGAACAGTGAGCTCAATTATTTTCAATTGAAAAACTTAAGAATTTTATCAATCAAAGGTGCTAAAAGTTTTTTGAATATGAGACAAAAATTTGAAAACTCATTTTATATTATAATCATTTCAATTATTTTACTTATCTAAGAGTGCAATGAATAACATACAGACTTGATATGTATTGAACATATGTGTGTATTAACTGATGGAGAAGTAGAAAGCCAACACCTTTCACTCCGAAAAATGGTTTTCCCCAAAAAATAAACCCCTTTCAATTCATCTTCATTATATATCACTAATAGCTCAAAGTTCACTGCTAGAGTAAAATTGTTCAGACATTCCGACTAACAACTTTTCAATTTGTCAAATGATATAAGTATTTTTTGATAACATGCTTCATGTCTTATTGAAAACTCTGTGATACCAAAATCACCGTCAGCAGTTGTGCATTCAAATTGTATTACAATTGCAATCTCATTTTGCTCCAAACGCAATAATGTAATTGATCGTAACTCGATTTAATATACTAACGCTGGTAGTTTCTCTCTGAAATGAGTAGTTTCGGATATGGGTGGCTTTTGAGAGAAATAGCTTTTACTTTGACGGCATTAATTTGTCACAGGTATGTTGAAAGCTTTCTGGTACAGCTCTTACAGTGAGAAACATGTGGAACATCATTCCTAATTTTTGTTGAAATTTTATCGGGTTAACTAACGAAGTCATGAAGTCTTGCACTAACTGATGTACGTGATTGTGCGTTAATCATTTTTAAAAGTTATCCAAAAAGTGGCTGATGAGGAGTTGAAGACAAGTGTTTTCTCTCGAATCTTCGAAGTACACCTCAAGAGTGAACGTTTCTCTTGTGGGGGAATCTTATCTCAATATTTTTTCATATTTGCGCAGCGAACCTGTACTCGACATCTCTTTCAACTCTACAATGAATGTTTGGAGTACAAAATTGAAGTATGCGAATTGTTCTAAAAGTGAACGGATTCACTGAAATCGGAATAATAATAATAATGTTTATTAAATCCTTCAAGATCACAAAATGGATAGGATACGTCACATGGAAAATAAAATACATACATATATGCACAAAGACACATACAAACATACAGATAGAATATTTCACAAAGTATATTTCATTGTAATCTCCTATATTATCAGTCCTCATATTGACTCAAATATTCTACTATACTGTAAAAGCAATCGTTAATCAAGAACTCTTTCAGTTTGACTTTGAAAATATTAATTTTTTTTCATTTCTTATATTCACAGGAAGATTATTGAAAAAGTTTGCACCTGCGAAATATGGACACTTTTCAAAAATCGATGTAGAGTGTTTTTGAAGCCTTATCAAATTACCATGTCTCGTTGGGTACGAATGAATTTCAAAGTTTCGATGGTGATCGTGTGGATATTTCTTGAATACTAGTATACATTCTACTACTCCATCTTGATACAAAAAAGAAGGATGAGGGAATCTTTCAAAGAAAGAAAGGAAGTAAATCTATATATGGATGT
>WOGN01006456.1:0-11212 GCA_015342105.1 Leptinotarsa texana | reverse complement strand
AGCCCGAACTGATGAAATACACCACAAAACATTGTCAACCACCTTCAAACAAACGATAGCAATGTTGTTGCTGGCGATACTTTGGTAACAAAATATTATGTTTTCAGCAATTTTGTTACATTTTGAGAAACTTTCTACTGATAGTTCACGAACCGTAAGTGACAAGGGACACATCAAAACTGACAGTTGACGTATTATAACTGAGAGTTATCGTGTTGAAACCGACGACTGGATAACATTTTCACAAGCCTGTCACTCTTGATATGTCAACTATCACTTTCGAAGGCATATCAGCAGGGTTACCAACCTCTCAATGGGAAATGCTGCTGTTTATGATTCAATCAAAAGTTGGACTTTTCGGTCAAATGTTCGACATATTCGTTTAGGAGGTAATGCTGCTAATGATGCTATTAGAAAGCTGTTATAAGTATCCTTTGCACTAGGAACTAATCGAATATATAAAAATGAATGTTGGTTGGTTGGTAAGTGATAAACTTCTACATCGCTCAACCGATTGTGATGAAACTTGACATGTATAAGTAATTTTTGATAGAAAAGGTTTACAGGCCATCAATTTTTCTGTAACTGGCCACTAGATGGCGCTGCAGAACAATTTTTAAAAGCACTGTTCTATAACGCTGCGCACGCCTAAGTTTGTTGATTCTGATTCTTTCAAAACATTGGAACAGCAGAGATACAGCAACATAGTACCAGTATGTTACAAGTTATCGCAAATTTAAAATAATTTCGAGATCATATGAATTCAAACGGTCTTACACAACGATACGACAAACGAGATGAAGGGAGGTTTGAATTGTTTTGCTTGTGTGTTACTTTATAGGTTAACCGTTTGCCTTCAGATAGTTATAGATTGTACACGTTAAGAAGAGAATGACGTCACAAGATGACAAGTTACGGCGTTGCCAACATCTGCACTATTTCGAACTTTCAAATTTTTTTGTACTGTTGATATGTTTTATTGCTATTATCCTTACTTACTTTTAGTATTTGTTGGGACTATTACGACAATGCTTTAGGCATATTGAATACACACAGGTCTTATCAAAAGAAATGATTAGTTCTGAGAAGAAAAGAAAGACTGACAGTTTTCGAGATTTTTTCGATTCGGCAACGTCTGAAATTTTACTATCAGTTGAGCAACTTACATAATTAAATGTTACTAGTTTCATTGCTGTTGAACGCATTTCAGTGGCAATTTTATATTTGTTATGTTGGATATACAAAATGACCAAAAATGACGTCATTCTCTTCTTATCGTGAACAGCCTATACATACATGAAATTAAAATTGATCCAATATTAAAATTTTTCCGAGTTGTATGTGCATAATATTTTCCTAATATTCATTCTCTCAATGTACCAAATTCGTTTTTCAGTAATGGATACCTCAGAAAAAAACTGAAAAGAGATTTATTCCATTCGTAGCGATAAGAAAATACCCCAACAATGCCGCAAAAAACTGAAATATCTTCTAAGACCCGAATCATTTATGTCTGCGTTCAGTGAGGAGCGTGATGATTCGACAAAAAGAGAAATATCATCATTATCTACCTTCGCCTTGATGGTCGATTCAGCAAATGGGAGGTAGAAATCGTTGAAATTTATTTGCAGTGCCCTCATAAAGTTGTTCATTAGTATGAAAGCTCGCAAAAAGCTCCAAGAATGTTGAATTACCATTCGTTTCTTTTTATTCGTTTGCCGTGTGTGAAAAACTCGCTTTTATGGAAATGGAGGAGTCGAAAGACGTTTATCACAAAAAGTAATTTTCATATAGAGATTTCAAAGTCTCTACTAATTTATACAGTATGCATAAGAGGAGATTTCCAATAAATATTACCACTAGTAATAGCACAAGACCTTTTATTAATAATTGTTTGATTGATTCGGCCGTTATTTGATGAAGATCCATTTCAAAAACGACACCTTAGGATTTGATTTCTACAAACTTCATTTGAAAAATATATTACAAAATGTTTTGCTAGCGTCTACGGACTGCATGCGAATTTTTTTACACAAAGATTTTATGTGACATTCAAATTTCAATTTATTGTCAATTTCGAACCCAAGAAATTTCGTTTGTGATTTATTAGTTATTAATTCATTTGACATGGGTATATCAGGAAGACTGCAGCGGAAAGTGACTATGCTAGTTTCATTCAAGTTCAGAGCTAGAAAGTTTGAGTCCCATCATTGTTTTATTCTGCATATATCCTTTTCTATTTTATTAAACAGTTGCTGTGCTGTGTCACAGTACAGTGGTGTCATCCGCAAAGAGGGTAATTTTTGCTGAGATGTTCAATTCAGTGATGCCATTAATATACAGTAAGAAAAGTAATGGGCCATTAACCGAGCCCTGAGGGACGCCATATTGATTTCTATGCGTTGTTCGATACATGTTCGATAAGAATGAGAAGAGGGCATCGTTGGTTCCCTTATTCAGTTGGAATCCGAATTGTTCTTCTTTTATTATATTTTTTGATAGTAACAATTTTGAAGTCGATATTTTACTAGTTTTTCTATTGAGTTCGCTAAACTGTTTATGAGCGATATTGGTCTATAGTTTGAAGGGTCGTTTATATTTCCGCCCTTATGTATAGGAATAATAACAGCATTTTTAATAAATGGGGGAACTATCCCAGTTTTTAATGAGTGGTTTATTAGCACTATTAGAGCATCTAAGGCTGAAACTGGCAAATTCTGTATTGATATATCATTAATTCCCGAAGATCTATCAAATCCAGTTGGTCAATCATGAGAATGTTTGAATTTTTGAGTTTATTATTCCCCATTACTTCCAAATGATTCAGTTTCAAACCTTTATTTTCTATGTTCGAAATATCGAACTCCTTGTTAAATATATGATTTTCTTCTAAAAGATGATTTGAATTTGTTGAACTTGTTTGCTCATTTACATAGCTCATATGATATTCCTGGATTCGATTCCTAAATGCTCTGCCAGTTTGACCAATATAAATCTTAGGACACGTTCCACACTTTAATTTATATATTCCTGATTCCTTGAATTTAAATGTTTTGTCTTTATTATTTTTAACTAACTCTCCCAACGTATTTCTTATTCTACATGCAAATTTGAGGAAACCACATCAATCGAACAAATGAAATAAGATTGTGATATTGCTTCACTGCATTTTTCATGAGATACATATCTCGATACACCGGGTTGATATTTTTAGTCTCGTGAGCAAAGTTTGATGTTTAATCACTTTGGTAATGAACTTTCAAATCAAAATATTATCTTTAGTATTGGAGAGACACAATTCTCTGTATAAATGAAACACAAAAGAATCGGGATAAAATTTTGATACCCCATGCATACGGAGGTCGTAAAGAAAACCAAGCCTTTCGCTTCACTATCTCGAAATTGTTTTTGAACGTGCTCGCCTGATGAGAAAAACAGACGATTTATATCTATGTAAGTGTTTTTATTGGAATGTGCGTGAGAGGAGTAGAAAATTGCAAATTTCTGAATTCGATTTTCACTTTTCCTTCACAAATATATGGAAAAAATATATACTGGCTCAACTTTTATGATATTCAGGGGCGTGTACAAAATTTCATTTCAGTAGGGGTATCATATTGTTTTGATGCGGACTCATACAAGAACAAGCTTCCATTACAAGTTTATGATGAAAGGTGTCGTTGTTCATGAATGTTCGGTATGAGAGGCCCATATATCAATACACTGGGCTTTTTTAATATATTCTGAAATGCACATGCTACCCAGGAGAAGAATGGGGTATCAAATTTAGATTTTTTGAACATATTTCATTCACGAAGTGCATCAAGAAAATGTATAAGATTATATGGGTGTATACCAAGTGGCTCAAAAACTATTCTATTCATAACTATTGGGCTGCAAATTTATTTGAGTACACTCTTTTGTTATCAAGATATTTTAGAAATGTAGTTTATTTATTGTCAAATGATATTTCAACCAAGAAGTTTTTGTGCTGTTACTGGTTTCATTTCACTTCTGATTTTCCATTGAAATATTGTTTATGAATATGAAGTTGCTTGAGTTTATACCTGACTTTAAGTGAATTATATCATAACATTACAGCAAACAATTTTGAACATAGTTTTACTAACAAAAGACAGTCTTCGTCTTCTCTGAATAAGATATTGAATAATTGTTTTTCCATTGTTTAAAGTGAGAGCTAAAGTATTCAATATTTGAATATATTTTTTTTATTCATCGACCTTCTATCTGAAATTCTACGCTCAAACGCTACCTCAGTTTCTGGAGGATGTACCATTGGTTACAAGAAATGCAATGTGGTTTATGCACGATGGTGCACCAGTGCATTTCAGCATATTGACTCGAGATTTTATAATAGTAAAATACGGAGATCGTTGGATTGGTCGACGTGGATCTCACTTATGGCCTACTCGAACACCGGACTCAAATCCCCGGAATATTTTTTATGGAGCCACCTAAAGTTATTAGTTTTTACCACTCCAGTGGAAAATGTGGAAGATTTGAGAAATCGAATAATTGCTGTAATGTAATTTAGGGTAATGAATTGTTATTGTTGAAACTTTTTTTGGCTCCGTATCTTCGGAACAAAGCGCCCTATTGAGAAATTATCAAAGGTGAAAATATCCTTAATCACTTCATTATGTTTCTGGAATAAGCAATAAAATTATTGGAATATTTTCTTTCGAACGTTGCACTTTGAATAAAACGAAACGTTTGATGAATTGGGTAATCAAATTGAATATTTTTTTATATAACTCAAAATAATCCAAAATATGCATGAAGTGTCTACCACTTTTCTGCTTTTTAAGATTTCTTAAAGTTTTCCCTGAAAGTTTCACAGGATATTTATCTCATGTCTTCTATAGACTTGAGAAGAGTTTGATAAACAGTTCAATGAACATAATCTCACAGACAAAAATGTATGTAGTCAGATCAGGTGGTCTGGCTGGCCAAAGAACTAGGTCAACCCTATCTATCCATTTATCATGAAAATTATTGTTGAGATTTTGTGGTGTATTAGTTTTATTGTACCCAAATTCTAAGTCTCGTTACATATGGAACTCAATCCAATACACGTTGTGCATTCGTGAAAATACATTTACTAGTTTTTGTGTTAATCACGTTCACATGGATAGACAGACACGGCGGAAAGAAGTTGTTATATAATAATTTATGACTTAGTTATAGCGACTTCCATTATTGAGTCGCATTTAACTTTTTTTTCCCTGGGCCTGTGCTATAAATGTGTCTATCCTGTAATGGATTTTATTTTCCCTTTGAAAAGTAATCAAATGATACCAAACTGAAATCAAGCAAGTCCTCCAAGAATCAATATTCATTTATAGTCACAGACCTTTCGATTCCAATACTTCATGGAAATAAATAGCGAGTTCTACTGATTTATTGGACATATAATCTCCACAAGCACCAGCATTTTTATTTGTATTGAAAATCACTTCAGAATTCCCATCAAATATAAATTTGGCAGCTAATGGATGGAAAATGTGTGTTAGTTAGTACTGTATATAGGACGTAATTACGACTGAATTACGTACCACAGATATAAACAAATATCTGATACTAATCCCACATTAGAAAAAACACTGTTTTCTCTACGCGTGTTTTCCCTAAAAAAAGGATGGCGAAAATAAGCTGTGAGGATTGCAACAAAAAGTATGTTAATCAAACTACGCGGACTGTAATGACGCGTTGTAAAGAAATTTTTCCACGTATTCGGTTTTCTAGATCCGAGAAGTCTAGTGTCACAGAATAAATGATGAATGTTTGAAATCGCTGAGGCCGTACGAGACAACGGGCTTTTAGACTCTTCTAAAAGTTTGAAACTAGAACATGTGTCTATGAACAGCGAACAAAGGTCTAATTACGCATTTCATTGCGTAATAATAACAAGAAACAACTAAAAGAATATAGGTGTGATAAGTTATTAGTCAATGATATATGAATTGGGATAAAACAAACTAACACAATAACTAGCATTAGGAACACATTTCATTACAATAAATCCTTGATCCTTATAACTGAAACCAACAGTTTTTCTGTTAAAAAATCTGTTTCAATATATTTTCCTTCAACCTACTGTCGCCCACTTTCAAACGACAATCAGTCGTTTGACAACAGACAACAAGTCTAAACTTGTTCGAGCTGACGACTAACAGAGTCTCACCTTCTAGCATGCGATTCCTAGAACGGGTTTGCGAGCAAACACTGAAAATAGATCGTCTGGACGTAGGGCTTGAACCACCGTTTCACATAGCGGTCGATTGAATGCAGCACTCACTACATAAAAGATCAAACTCATTTGTTATTTGTTTTCTCGATGTTGTTAACTTGGTTAGCTTCGTCAGTTTTTGGCTGTAGTGTAGAAAAACTCAGATTGAGTTAGGAATATGGAATCTAAATATATTTCAACATAGGATATATTGAAAATATAATGCAAGTATTCACTACTAGTATTCACACTAGGACCTCTACTGTTTCTTCTCTATGTTAATGATCACAATGTTTGCTGATGATACAACGATAACTATAGCAGGCAATAATGCTGAGCAACTCATTAGCAAATCTAAACATATTATCGATCATTTCAGTACCTGGTACCAAAGAAATAAGCTCATTCTAAATACTTTTAAATCGATGAGTGTTAACTTTCACTTCACAAGAAATATTCCAATTGCGCTCCGGTGCCCTGAGGTGGTATGTTGATGACATCATTTTACACCCTGATGCCACTCAGTTCTCGGCAAGGCCTCACCTTGACTTGGGTGGTAATTTGGTGAAAGATGCGCCACCTTTTTCAGCTTACAGCTTACTCGTGCCTGACGAAACACCGTTCCGGGTTTGATTTTGACGGGTTGCAGACCAATGATAATGACGCAGATATCACCAAATTACACAAGTCATGGTATGTCTCTTGTGACTGTTGCTCACATTGCGTGCTGGACCCTCTTACTCTGGGAACTTAGGGGGTGGTAGATAATAATATTTTTTTACAACCTATTACACCATTCATTGTCTTCTTTTTAGAGTCGGGAAGTAGGTATTTAAAGGTAAAAACTTGATTGAATTTTCTTTTCTAGAAATATATATTTTTTTATTGAAGCCAACCCTGGATGTAGCATCTATTTAATGATAGGTCTACCAACTGCCTATCATAAACGAATGCGTATACAAAATTTCGTGTCCCTACTATTTAACGCTGAGGAAATCTGTCGTACGGAGCCGGTCCTGGCAGCAGCATCAGGTTACGTTTATGATTAGCATGCATTGTCGTCGGTTCGCGAACAGCATGCAGAATTTCAGGTCAATCGAATACATACCGGAAAGTGGGTCAAATTAAACTTGCAAGATTTCTTAACATACATACAAGTCAAGTTAAATAAAAGCTTTCAAAAAGAAATTCAACTTCTAATTTATGAAGGTTTACTAACCGTTCAATTTGAAAATTTTAGATTGTGTTTGTATGCAAGAGAAGGTTATTTGTAATATCGAGAATCGGAAGGTTTTTCATTGTGGTTCGACATTCGTCTGAAATATTTCATTATTTCAGCCGTCATCTGTTTATATCAATATTCACTTTCTTCTCAAGTGGAAATATCAAAAATAATTGAATGGACATTCACAGTCGAATAACGAATATTCGTCAAACAAAAATTCATTCATGTCAAAGAATGTAGTAGACATTTTGATAAGGGTTCAAAGAGTTCTTATCAGTTCCCTTTCAGCTTCAGATATGTGCGATTACGCTTGACTGGTTTGAGTTCATGTTCATATTTTGCAGTTTTGTTGATGATACACTCCTGATTTTTCTGAAACTGAACTTTTATCTTTGTTATTTTCAATGTGCATGCCCAAGTTGTTGTTGGTTTTGAAAGCAGTATTTACACCTTTGCTGTGCAGAAAATCTGAAATATTTGTAGCGGGTTGGCCTAAGTAGGTTAAGGTTCTATAACTTTCATCCTCTTCTCTTCGAATTGGATAAACTTCTTTCAGAGCTTGACTGTGTAACTTCTTTGATAATAAAGAATGTATCAGACCACTATCATAATCATTGTTGACGGCTATTTGCTTTATTATATTCAGTTCTGCTACCTTATGCTGATACGGGTGAGTGGACGAATTATGAATGATAATATAGGTATGTGCCGGTTTACAATAAATTGAATCATGTTTATTGTTAACTTTTGCTATTGTCAAATCCAAAAAATGTATAGATTCGTCCTGTTCCATCTCCACTGTGAATGTGATAGATGGGTGAAGAGAATTTATGAACTTCAAAAAGTTTGTCAACTTACTGTTCGTTTTCGTGAAACATACCAAAATATCATCCACATATCTATACTAATACAGGAAACTTCTCACCAGTGGGTTATTGTGTATTCTTCTCTCTAAATCGTCTATGGAAATCTCTACCAGAATAGGGCTAAGTGGGTTTCCCATAATGAGACCTTTGCAAGATGATTAATTTATTTTTCTGTTTTTACTCATCTTGCAAAGGTCTCATAATGGGAAACCCACTTAGCCCTATTCTGACAGAGTCCACTCACCTATATCTGCATAAGGTAATAGCTTTCAACAATATGATCCACATACTAATAAATGTACCCTTGTCAGAAGCGAATTTCAATAAAGAACTGAATAAAATAAAGCAAATAGCTGTCAACAATGGTTATGCTAGTGGTCTGATATATTTTTTATTATCAAAGAAGTTATACAGTCAAGCTTGGAAAGAAGTTTACCCAATTCAAAGAGAAGATGATGAAAGTTATAGAACCTCACCCTACTTAGGCCGGCCCACTGCAAATATTTCAGATTTTCTACACACCAAAAGTGTAAATACTGCTTTCAAAACCAACATCAACTTGGACATGCACATTAAAAATAATAAAGATAAAAGTTCAGTTTCATAAAAATCAGGAGTGTATAAATTATCGTGTTTTGTATAGTTTAAACTGGAAGAACGTTCAAAACTCGCATAAAGGAACACAAATATAGTTTTCAGAACGGAAAAATAAATTCCACATATGCCAGTCATCTAATCACAGAGGGACATGAGTTCAACCATGAATACAAACCCCTCCATTTCCAGAAGAAATATTTGAAACTTAACCTGTTAGAGAGTATGGAAATTAACAAATTCAAAAACTCCCAACATCTCATGAACGATTTAACTGAATTGAATAATTCGCCATTATTGAATCTGTTCATTCGCAATTAAAAATAGTTAGGGATATTTACATGTAGACTTTCAAAAAATGTATTGATACTTAACTCTTTCAGGTATATTTTTTCAGGTAGATTTATTACTTAGGTAGACGAATAGGTACAAGGTTATAGTATATATGGTTGTAATTTAGAAGTAACCATCAGTTACGCTTGAAGAAGCTATTGTGTAGCGAAACACGTGTTTCGGTTTTTGTAAAACCCTTATAGTAAAAATCATACAATGAACTTTCTTGTTTACCTTGTTTTTTTTATTTTTTTGAAAATTGCCTCAGTTTGATCAACATACCTATTATCACAATCCTCACAGCTCATTTCGTAAATTCTAGAATTTTGCTGTTCTGTCATTTTGTCTTTCAGGTTGCCCAAAACTACTTGAAATTCACGAGCAATTTTTGAAGTCACTTACATATTGATTTGAAGAAATTTCAACCAGGCCATTGGTGTATTTTAGTTCATATGAGAGAACTGAATTTTGAGTCTTCATCTTTCTGAAATAGGGAAGATTTGCGAAGGCACCCACTAAATTCTCTCTTACTATTTAACTTTTCAACTAGTTCGAATAAATCTCGTTAGTTTTAGCTTTCTTCTCGAAATCATATTTTTCTTTGATCAAAGAGAGCGTGACTAGATTATGGATAAGAAACTGTAGTCCCGCCATTTTTGTTGTAGGCACTCTAATTTATAATAAATTTCGAAACCTAACCGATGTTTCTTATAACTACAATATTTGAGAATGGTGACCCTTGTTATTTTCGATATCATATTTGAATTTCTAACTATCATCTTTTCAAAAATAGTAGATAAATCATCCATGTATCGAATCCAACTTTGTGGAAAATAATGTAACTATGTTTATAGGCAGAGTGAAAAAAAAAACAAGAGGATAGTACTTTTCACAAATTTGGATCCGATACATGTATGCTATGTTTTGTATTTTCGACACGAATTATGTGAGTTGCTTCAATTTATTTACACTAGAATTATTGAATATTACAGGACTTTTATCCCAATACCAAACCGTTATTTCAACACCTCGATACGGTTTGGTGTTGGGATAAAACTTCAGTGATATTAATTACTAGACTCACAGTGCATCATAGTGCGAACAGTGCATCACAAGCACTAGAATTATTCTTGAATCTCCTGATGATGATATCTTGGTTAGCGAAACACGCATCGAGATACAGAATTTTTGTTCTCGTTAGGAAAAAGGATTTTCGAAAGGATTTTTTTCTGATTGATGCGGCCGTTACTTGATGAAGATCCACAGTAATTTCCCCTCACGATTTGATCTCCACAACCTTTATTTGAAAAATATATCACTCTAGTATTCAAATCACTGTTGAAAAAACTATTGTGTTTGCGAAACATGTCGCGATATATTTTTCAATTAAAGTTCGTGGATATGAAATCGTGAGGTGTAGTTTATCAAAAAAAGGAAATTGTTTATTCAATGACATATAAATGATAACGAGTATGAATGGCAAATTTCGGCATGAAGTTTGCATTATTTGGTATCAACGTATGACAAAAAGTGAGTCAAGAGTTGTCGGTATACCCAACATTGAGAAGAAAATCTACAACAAAAATGTAAAAATATCATTTTTCTGTGGAATGTTCATTAACTTTTAATTATTGATTGTTTTTAAGAAGATTACGGCACATACAATCTAATGAAGATGGTAAAGATGCTGCTGTTTAAATGTCGATGTTTGAAATAGCAGAAATAACTCTTTTGACAGATCACAATTTCATAAGAAATAGTTGTAAAATAATTAAACGGAAAATAATTTTCGAGAATAAGATAATAATCTGGTTTAAGTTTGACGATAGTCGTATCATGAAGTGTTCTGGCGATGCATTAAATTTATTGGAGCCTTTGGAGACACCCTACATTTTATTTTATAAGAGAGAGGACATTGTTAGATCAAGATCTTCAGATGATGTG
>WOGN01006455.1:0-12441 GCA_015342105.1 Leptinotarsa texana | reverse complement strand
TTTATATCTTCTAAACGGTAATAGATAGGTATAGGGAAATAGTATATGAATTTGTTGACAAAGTGATAATGAATCATAATATGATATTATATACGAGGTGTTCCATTTGAAAAATCAAAGAAGCCGCTACTTTATAGTAGGAGCTAGTTTGCCAGAAACGGCTAATTAACGCTCATTATGAAAAACCCTGTATTTACACCTTGCTGTGTAGAAAATTTGAAATATTCGTAGTGGGTTGGCGTAGAAGTAGGTAAAGGTTCTATAACTTCCATCTTCATCTCTTCGAATTGGGTAAATTTCCTTCATATCTTGGTTGTTTTTATAACAGAGAATGTATTAGACTAGGTACTATCATAATCATTGTTGACGGTTATTAATTCAATTATGTTCAGTAAATTCTCATTTTTCAAAGAACTGCTTAATATAATTGTTATTTCCAGCTACGTTTTAGTTTTATTTGTTATTTTAGGAATTTCAAGTCATATCATATTAGACAATGGAAGTCCAAACTAATGAAATTCATTATGAAACAATGTCAACCACCTTCAAAAAAAAATGAAATTTTGAATATTATTTTTTGACAGAAATAGCATTCAAACGAATGACACTGAATGGAACTTTACAATATTGAACAAACTCTTCAACTGAAATCAATCCTTAGTTCCACAGATCCTCAACAGGACTGCAATGATACTTCTCTGCTGAAGTCAATCTCTTGTTATTTGAATACTCGTGAACAAATAAACCGAGTAAAGACGTGAAAACATTATGCGATCCCTCTGCATATTCGAGCCTCGGGGATGAACATCCTGATAGCAGGATATTGAAAACATTGAAACAAGGTAGATGCAAGCCTTGTTGCAATTGTCTTGTTTCACATTATTAGCTTTAGCCAAATACGGTTTGGTGGAGTGCGTCCAATTATTTATTCGTCTATACACACAACTTTCCAAATTCAATTTTGGTATTTATTGATTAATAACAATACTTGAAAAAATTCATTCCCACCGAGACCTGCTAAAAATATAGCTATTCATGAAAATGAATAGAACTATAGTGATTCTTTGTGAATCGTTTTTTTTTCGATAGGCGAACCCTTCAAACTCCTGATACAATAATGATGAAAAATCTGGCTGGATGGAAATATCTCCACAAGACTTTTGTGGGAGATGGACACGAAAGAAGTACGTTTCGTTTGTATTGAGAAACATATTGATGCAGTAGTACCATCTGCATGAAGCATTAATGAAGCATTTTCAATTAATTTCTCAAGGTAATCAGTGATACAGAAAAACCAGTACCGGACCTAGCACGGAACCCTGAGGTACAGCTAGGTCATTTGTAGACATCGCAGAAGAGACGTTTTCCCTCTATGGCGCCTTGAACAATTTTTGATAGAAGTTGAATCTTCAAAGAGGGGAAAATCAACGTGTTCAATAGATAGTATAATCAGAAAATTTGAGAATTTTGAGCTCGAAGAGGCGAGAAGTTGTCACCGTCAACCGTGTTCTGATTTTATTTTCTTATTTCATTTCTTTCCAACTTATGGGTACAAATTACAAATTACACATTGGGAAAAATGATTGCCATCCAAAATTGATAATAAATGGAAACTTGCAAAAATAAAAAAAAGGTTTAGAGGAGAAACGTAAACGTTGCTGACCCGTCGAATTTGGATATTTTTTCATCTTAATTATAGGGGCCCTTCTCATGTGGAGGCTCCGGCACAATAGCCCCGTCTGCTCTCCTTTAAATCCAACCCTGCATAGAACTGACCAATACTTGATATATGGATTCGTTTCAAAATAAATAAAATTCAATCAATTGAAGTATTGAAATGAAAACTCGAAAAAATCTGACAGAACAACAACTGTCTGCTCTATTTATTCTTTTCTTCAATAATATTCTGAATAAATCTCTACAAAATCATTAAAACAAAACTGAAAACTTGACGAGAATCCATCGTAACTTATTCAAACAAACACACTTTGAGGTTAGTTTTTCACTTGACAGTTTACAAAATAGCGACACATTTTTCGCTATACTGTAGCATCTTCAGGCCTTATTGAGTACTGTTGACGCCTGACGAAGATATGGCATATCGGAAACCTAACATTGAAATGTGTTTTTTTCATACTTTAGTTCATAGTACGAACGACAACCCTCAGAATTCTAAACTTGTGGGAGCCAAGGATTGGCGAGGTCTTATCTTTTACTGTGTGATTCTCAACACTATTTCACGAAACATTATTTAATTGTTGTGTTCGATTTCTAATTTCTCCTTTGATTTCCATTTTCCTTGTTTGAAAAAACCATTTCGTTAATGAATTTCATCTCAATGTATCTTTGGAAATTATTCCCTTATAAGCCTATAATTCAAGCATTCTCCATTCGGGAATTTTATCAATTCGTACTTTCATTATCTAATACGATTCCACTATGATCCAAAATCTATAAAGGATCAAATAAAATTGAAAAATCAATTATACTATCGGTTGGTAGCCGATAGGTTCGACGTGGGTGCTTTGTTCACTCACTCGAATTGACTGGCGTGGCGTGTTGGTCGGTGGTTCAAGCCCCAGTCTGAACGATCGATTTTTCACTTGCTATCATCCAACCCGTGTTAATAATCACACGTTAAAAGGTAATACCTCTTTAATCCTTAGCTCGCACAAGTTTCGACTTCTGAGGGTTGTCGTTCGTAGGGGTGAGGCAGCTGATTAACGGAAAAACAGATATTAAACAGAGTTTTTTCAACAGATTCATTTCAATTTTATTTGTTCTTTCACAGATATTGAATCATGGATGTCTGAGCTGATGAAATTCACCATGAGACATTGTCAACAACTTCCAAGAAAACCATTCTCCACTCATAGAACCAATAATTGATATTCAAATGACACTATACGCAAATTTCTGCTGATATATTTGAAATTAATTGAAATTAACATAATTATCACTGCTACCAATGAAACAATTATCATCTGGTAAAAACATATACTTTTTATTACACGCTACAGCTTGTAATTCCCAAGCTGGGGATCTGTATTGACAGATTTATATTCATAATTATTGCTTGATCTTTTCGCCGACAGATAACACTGTAAGTATTTCTTGATCTATTCGCGAACAGATGACGCTTTTTGTAACCCGCTTGGTCTATTCGCGGGTAGATGGCGCTTTACGTAATCTCCTTGTCATTTTTTTATCTATTCGCGGGCAGATGGTGCTGCCCGTGATTTAGTACACAACAAAGTTTTGAACGAAGTGGAAGATACATTGTAAAATCTAATTCGATTAGTTGAAAGCAACCCAGAATATGGATTTCATCAATGAAAAGGATATCGTTAATTATATACCTAAGAAATTCAGTTACATAAATATTTCAAAAAATCGAAAAATTGAAATCAAGATGCTTGACATACATATCAAATCAAAAGTATGAATTGGAAAATAAAATTATTCACTGAAAAAATATTTTAAGTCCATTAACATTTTGAATTAAACTTCAAATGAAAACATCAAGACTAAATTGGTTTTTGAAATTAATATTGCATATTTTCTCTTTATTTTGGAATCGATAAAGTCGCCCTGGAGCGCCAATTAATTTTTATTGTTGTTTTTATTTTATTTTTGTCGTTGTTTTGATGAAATGTTCTTTTTCAAACTATATAATTCAAGACCTCAAACTTTCTTATGTTGTTTGAGAGGAATTTCTCATTCTTGCGCCGTGTGTTAAAAATCTATAATACTAGTGACTATACAATAAATCGAAATAATAAGTTTGAATATAGGTTTGAAAAACTAAAAAACATGATTTTGAAGAACATCGAACTGAAAAGTTGAAATTATTTTTTTGAATGAGCTCAAAACAATCACGAATGAAAAATACTAGTATTATTGTGAAAAAAGCGTGGGCGCTTTGTGTCATATTTTTTGTATAGCAAGCGCTCGTCGCTTTTTTCGCAATAATACTAGTATTTCTCGTTCGTTATTGTTCTAATCCCGTTTAAAAAAATATTTTCAACTTTTCAGCTCGATGTTCTTCAAAAGCGTGTTTTTTAGTTCTTTAAAACTATATCTATTATTTCTCAACCTGAAATTATGGACTGTACCTCGTACACTGAAAGCTCAAAAAGTGCATTCCGCTGGATGTTGTTCTCGTCTGGGGTGATCTATGTGTGAATAAGCCTATCGAACCATATCTCACGGGAGAAATCGTACTTTTCCCCGTTCCTCGTTAACCCAGTTGTCTTATGAACCGAAAACGATATGAGTTGTTTTGTTTTTGGAAGGCAATATGTTCGTGGAAATAACAAGTTTTTCCAAGGCGATGGACCGATAAAGCCAGCCGTATTTTTTTGTGTAGATGGTGATTGTTCGTTTTGATTGGTTCGAATTGATGCGTGGAAGGGGTTGTGAATTATTCTCATTTTAGCGATATTTGCTTAGCCAGAGGGTGGAATATTGAATGAGAGTACCGCAGTATTTCAAAAATCCAGTTATAAATATGTCATTTTGCACCAGACAACAGATAGAGGGTGAGAATTGGAGAAGAAAGAAAAAGCGATGTATATAGCGATTTGGATAAAACTTCAGTAATATTCATTACTACACTAAGTTCCAAACTGGGCATGACAATTATTCAAATCACTAGGTCGAAACTGCTCAGGAATGTGCACCATTAGCGATCCTACACCAGATAGCAATGTTTCGACCCTCCAGAGATCCCATCAGTGATGCTTTGCTCAAACAGTCGATGAATTACTGGTCTCAACTGTTCTCAAAGCCTGAGTAAAAAAGGCGGTAAATGAGATTCCTCCTCATGAAGATGCGACAGAAGACTCAGTCCATTACTGTCGAAGGTGAACGTGGCTTCCAAAGCACATTTGACAGATGACATCTTTGTTAGGAGAAATTCATTTTTTTTCAGTCAGGCTTGTCTTTTGAGAATAACTGTGTGCCTCAGTGCTATCGTGATTATACCTGGCATTACTGGTGAGACCAATGGCGGATCGAAACAGTGTGTTCAGGAATTAGATCACGATTCCTTTGTTTTTGGGCTCTGACCTTGACTTTTTGCAAAAAGTTAATGGTTCTCATTGTTTTTTTATAAAAATCCCTCATGATTGCTGAAGTAAAATAATGGGGCAAACTGAAAAGTTACCCAGTACTATAGACTACTGAAGACTTCAATTAGCATGTAACTTGTCGTGTTCATTAATTTCACCAACACTTTGAAAAATTAATACTAATAAATATAGGTACAAAAAAACTGAAAAAACACTCTTTTAAAGAACATCGAACTGAAGAGTTGAAAATATTTTTTTTTTAATAAGCTCAAAACAATAACGAACGAAAAATAGTAGTATTATTGTGAAAAAAGCAACGGATATACAACAATACGGCACGAAGCGCCCACGCTTTTTCCACAATAATACTAGTGTTTTTCGTTCGTTATTGTTATAAGCTTATTAAAAAATAGTTTTTTAACTTTTTAGTTTGGTGTTCTTCAAAAGCGTATCGAAAATAATAAAAATTCTAGTCACTAGTATTATAAATCTCTAACAGACGGCGCACAAATGTGAAATTCCTCTCAAGTAACCTATTGATGCTTGAGGTCTTAAATTCTATAGTAATACTGAGATACAATAAGTCTCCAACAGAGGGCGGACAGTTGTAAAATTGTTTCGAAGTTGAGAGAAAATTTGCAGTAATAATTTCAAAAATCAATTCAGTCTTGATGTTTTGATTTGAAGTTTCATTCAAAATATTAATGGACTTGGAATGTTTTTTCAGTGAAAAATTTTATTTTTCAAATCAATCTTTTGATTTCATATGTATCTCAATTCTATTTTTTTTTTTCGTTTTTTGAAATATTTAAGTAACTGAATAGATCAAGGAATAATACGTGAAGCGCTATCTACCCGCCAATAGATCAAGAAATATCAGCGCCATCTGCCCGCGAATAGATGAAGCAATTATGCTGATAATTGTGTCAATACAGATCCCGAGCTTGAGAGTTACAAACAAACATGCATACAAACATACATACATACATATATACAGGTGAAGATAATATAAAGCGTGTAAAAATCAAACAAACAGGGACTGGAGTGAAGTGGCGAGAAACATTTACTAATAGTGATTACCTAAATTTGATTACAAAAAATATTGAGTGTGTATAAAATTTGGTGAAAATCGATAGCTTTCTTCAATAATTTCTATCTCAAATCATATTGATGACATTTTTGATATTACTAACGCTTGCAAGGTGACCATTTCACCCATACCTTGTTGACTTTTTTGTATACAATACTGTAGTATATTTTTTAATTTATTTCATAGGGTTCAGCCAGCATTTGAAATGTAAGCGCAAAAAATGTTACTATTTACAACATCACATTAGAAATATCCAAATTTTTCAGTGTTTCTCTACTATATTATGAATGTTATATGCACATAAACTTTTTTCTTGAATCATTCTATCTATTAAAAAACTTACATCAAATTCCGTTGCGTAGTTTTACATAAGGACAGACAGCGGGAAGCGACTTTGGTTTATACTATCTACTGGGGAGAATTCAATAGCAATAACAAATTATAACCCTACATTCTAACAACAATACAATAAAATTTATATCGACCTCCTTTGGGTATTTTCATTCCACGATCTGAAAAAAATATGAACATTGTAGGGGAGAACTTTATAAAAGTGTAAAAATGGCAAATTTTTCAGTTCACTCCGATAAGTCACTGCGTAAATTGGAAGTATTTTTCACAAAGAAAAATGTAATATTTGTCAGTAACTTGATCAAAAATCATAAAGTAATTCATAACACACATAAACTGAATAAAATCTATTTTTACAAGTAAATGAGCACAAATTGACTTAAATGACAACATTCTAATCCATCATACGCTTCATCAATTTAAAGTTATGGTTGAGTTGGCGTCTTCATGAGATTCCACTTTTATTTATCATGGCAAAATAACTTTATATTCACAAATTAGATAAATTGTGAAAATGTTGGAATTTTCATCAAGCAAAAACAAACTCTTCAATAGAACACCGCTTGCTATTCAATATACTCATGTTAGTTCACAGCTTCGTCGACAGATTGGAGAAATATACACTAAGTACACTCAATGGCAGCATAATGAAATACTTTGGTAAACTTATCCAGAAATACATAGTATTTGAAGTTGATCCGTTTCTTTTCTAACGTTTCTTGAATAAGTATTTCTCATCCATTCTCCGAAAGACATAATCGACGAATATAAAGTGTTGTCAACCCGATTGAGAATAACGGAATGCCAAACTTATAAATCATATTTTCCTCACAAACTCAAATCCATCCCACACATACTCCCATTTACTTCGTCGAACGCATGGAGGAAAACAAACCAAAGGAAGGAGAGAGAATTCACAAAGGAAGACGAAGCGGTTTGCCAGGTTCGAACTGCTGCCTGAAGGCAAAAAACATAATCCAGTTATTATAATAAACTCAGCCAGTTTTCCTTCGAGGACAATCAGATCGACACCTTTTTATTTAAAGTTCTCTGCCGAGAAAGTTGGGGAAAATTTGCTTTGCTCGCGACTCCCAAACAACTCCATTCCGGTCTTATTGAACTCGAAGAAAGTTTGTGTTGAAACAAGTACCGTTGTTATAAATGTATTTCCGGATTCCACTTGTGACCGGGCGAGTTTTTAGGCGTTAAAACGGTTTTATTTAGGTTCAAATTTAGTAATTGAAGTTTGACTCCCTTTCTGTTCACAGATTGATCTGATACACGTTAAGTTTTGATGAAAATATATTTAGTAAATTCTGATCATTGTGAATCTTAGGATGGCTGCAGCTACAAAATGGCGGACTACATATTTTTCCCAACTACCTCAATATGGGTATCAACTGACAAGGCTTGACTAGTAGAATGGTATTACATTTGTAAAAGATGCAAATTCAAGGTGGCCGCAGCTACAAAATGGCGGATTACATATTATTTCACAACTGCCTCAATATGTTGCGGTCCAATATTAACATATGTAAATGATTGGTAAACGACGCTATCGGCTACATTGCAGAAATTGTTTATCCTCAGTTTCGTCGAACTGGACGAAATAGATGTAGATCAACTTTCGAAGGGACGCCGTAAATCTTAACTCACCCTAAAGCCATACAGTTTCCACCAAAGTTCAGTTATGGGACGGCTGAAAGAAGGATGTTACCCTTAATTTTGTCATGGGTTTGCAATGTCCACAAATTGCAAGGCAGCACTGTAGACCACGGAGTTGTTTATTTAGGCTCCAAATTGTTTGAAGAAGGACAAGCATACTTGGCCCTAAGGCGAGTAAAGTCTTTAGAAGTTTTATGTATTGAAGATTTAGATTGCAACAAATTATGGGGAAATGAACCTTGTAATACTGAAGCACTAAATGAAGTTAACAGAACGAGGAGAATTGAGTAACAAAAATAGAAACTAAAAATTTGAAAATGAAATGAGTAAAATTTGTTTTATTGAAAAAAAAGATAATGATGTAGAGAATGTACTAATAGCTTAAAGACAATTCGAAAGATCCTAAGTAGCACTCTCCCCAGCAATCTACGGTATCGATCAGATTAAAAAAATAGATTCGTTGGGCGTAGCGTAACCTGAAAAAATATGTAAATACTAGGCGTAATCTGAGTAAATATGTAAATTCTTCGCCCAAAGATTTTATATATTTTTTTATCTAATCAACACCGTAGATTGCTGAGGAGAGTGGTGTGATGATTGCTACCTAGAACCATCCGAATTATTTTTAGCTAGTGCATTATGTACATTATTATGTTTTATTTTTTCATTAAAATAGTTTGACATACATTTTTATGTATGTCATATTTTTTGCAATAATTGTTTTGCCTACCACAGTGGTAGGCAAAACGTTTGGCATACGCATATGTATTAGTGTACATGTATACAAGTACCTTTCAAGTATAATTCCTCTCTTTTAAAATTTTTATTTCGAAAAAATAATTATTTTCATTAGGATTAAAACCGTAGATGACTAAATTCGAAAATTTAAAAAAATATGAACCATATTTCATGCATCCGTCCTGAATATGCAAAAAATTGATACACTCAAGTTTTCGATATTGCTAATTTTGTATTTGCCTTGTAAATGTTGTAACCGAAACTCACCGTGATCAAAGTAGGCTAGATAAATTTCAGAAATGAATTTATTCTACTTCTGATACGAATTGACGACAATGAGGTCACGAAGAGGGCATATAACCATCGAGGTCACTTCATTTCTTGAGAGGACTAAATGAATTAGAAATCAGGGTTTTGAGGAAAAAATAAATTTTTAATATTTTCATCTCGCCAAACTATCAGAATCAAGAAAAAGAAGAAAAAATCTCGCGTGTTATTTTGTGGTTTCTTTACAATTCGAAAAAAATTTCCACCTCAACAGATTGTTGACAGACAGACAGAGCCTTTGCCGAAATAAATATCAATGAACGTTATTAAAGCCATTATAACGCATGGAATATTATCGGGAAATATGCTGAACGCGAATCGGGAGGTATTACATCCGTGAATATCAACATTTCATCCGATTTACAGCAATCAAAAGCTGATCGAATTTTTTTGTTTCCGATCGCATGTATTAAACGCGTATAATCTGGCAAACACCGCATACATTCGCGCAGAGCACATCGGCTATTATATTTTTCAACAAAATATCCTAATGAAATATTCAGCGGTGATTGGCGTTACAGTGTTAATGCATCCGTTACCCGACGTCCGAATTGAAGTCATCAGACATCGGTGTGTATATCGCATGACACATGAAATGCGGAAGTTGTGTCATTCTCTGACAACATTAATCCATTCTATATGAATTCAAGCCCCAACATGGATACAGGCATACTGCGAAACGGAGTTGACTGGAATTGGACTTTTTTGAATAGGCGTGTTGAATATTGGCAAATTATTAACTGAAAGGGTAAAAAAAATGATAAATGATCAATGATTCCGAAGTTATTAGGTCTCTTGAATGTCGCATCCTTCCATTATTTTTTTTGGATTGTGGTTTCCTTCTACAAATAATGTGAAAAATTATTCCAAATTTCTGCACCAGCTTGACAGAGATGTTTCGTCTATCATAAAGCAAACCGTTCGGAAAGTCAGCTGATTGCAACCGTCGCGTCGTATTAAAGCCCTCAAATGCGAAACTGAAATGAATATCCACTGCAGAAAATTTGGAATGATGGATATTCACCCGCTTATTCATCCACTTTAACATTTTCTCTCTTTATCGGTTCTTTTTTTTGTAGGTCTTCCTACGGAAAATTTTATGTTATTCTAAATTCGATTTTTAGCACATTCTGTGTTGTAAACCTCTTCTTTGGAATTACTTCTGAGAGATTATTGACTAATTTTCAAATGTAATTTCAGTCTATTACCGGTCCATTCCAGTACCCTGCTGCTTTCAGTCAAGTTTCAATCAGCAAGGTTTCACTCCTTCAAAACCTAATTTCTCTCCGTGCTAAGCATTTTTGTTTTACTATTTGCAAATAAATATCCAGAGTAAACTTTTATTTTCCATCTGTTTCTCACGCATTTCTACTTTCCAAACCGTTGACATCTTCATCTTAAACCAACATAGAAGGTTCGAATCATTCAAATGAATTAAATCGTTGAATATTTCGTGGTTATTACATCGGCGTTTTATGCAGCCCAATCACTGAAGCAGAGTGATTATTTGAAGATTTGACAATTATCAATTATTATAATTTTTTCAAGAATCTTAGTGATATAAAATTTTCAGCAGTATCAAAAAACTGAGTGAATTATCGACAATTTTGCGAAATTCCAATATACCATTTAGTCTACGCCAATGTTGCCTGGCAGTGGTATACTTTGAATATTATTGGCTAGGTAATGGATCCAGGATACTTACTCATTCCGTAATATCTCATGCTATAGGCTTACAACATTGATTAGGCAGCCATTGTAGCAATTTCAGCCTTGTTATCGACATAATGTACTTAACATGCACCGTATATTAATATGATAATGCAGTAGAACATGGTTGAGGAAAGATACATCTATATACACTGTTGAATAATGACAAGCATCAATGTAATCGTTATACTAGCTCCGATGAAAATGGCATTTCAAACGTTTCTTCAGATTTCAAAACCATTCTCTTCGAAAAGGTTGCGATGGCAAACATGATTACATCAATCTGATGAATCATCGTTGGTAAATGTCATTAGATTTTATAATTGAATATCTTCTCTGAAAACAAAATGATTGAATCTACTAGTCACTAATTGCTTGAGGTATATATGGAAATGATTTCATTTCATTATTTAAAAAGTTGATATATGAATCAAGTGAAATAAAAAAGGATTCAAGAATGTTTCAATAAGCTCAATAATTGTTTTTGTAGTTTTCAACCAATAATCAAACCCTTAAATATGAACTCATATTCCTTCATACCTACGATTGTTCTACTCGACATTTTTCTGGGTAACAGTAACAAAACTAAATGGGGTTCCGTTCCAGATACATCTGAAGAAATGCTTCTGATACAATAAGTCCATTTACTCGAGAATCGTGCAGTTCGAAAAAGTGCATTCAAAAAGTTCGTTTTGAATTCACGGCTTGTCCTTCAATTTCTGCATCGATTCATTGGCCAATTTGATACGTGTTCGAAATGTATAATCTGAGGTATTTGCCGCAACGAACTTTCCTATCTAAGGTTGGTAATTGTAATAAATTTTACCGTCGTTTAGTTTTTTTCACTTAGTATAATCTAAATTGATGTAAATATAAACTCAAATTGCTGTGTGCTTCTAATTGAAAAATTAACATGGTTGAACGTGATTGTAAAAATTCTCATAACGCTACTATATTTGTGGTAATTTTGTAATTAAAAAACATCAAAGGAACATTACTGACTTTGTGAAAGTAGTTCACTCTGCAGAGTAAATCAGAGAATCAATCAGAAATTTTACTCTGCATATTTTGGTAAAGAAATTATAAATCAAGACAAGTGTTGGGTTCCTCACAATGTATGTTATGCTTGTATCGAGGATCTAAGGAAATGGTATGAACAAGAGAAGATAGATTTTTATTCACTGTACCCATAATATGAAGAGAGCAAAAAATCATTAAGAAGCAGTATTAGATGTTAATGGATATAACTTTAATAATAAAAAAGTTATTGTTTATCTTAACGTTACATCTGCCGATCGGCCAATATAACATGGACTGAGCTTTCCTGTCCTTTTGCCACCTGAGGTTCATTGGTGATATTTTACAGTGTAGGTAATCCCGAATATAGTCTGAAGTTAATCGATTGATGACGATTTCCAGTAAACTCCGGACAATTCAAAACCACAGTTAGTTGCACAAGCAGAGTTGAATGATTTAGTGAGGGATTTA
>WOGN01006453.1:0-12441 GCA_015342105.1 Leptinotarsa texana | reverse complement strand
TCTCAAATATTTCATCTTAGGTGGAGAGAACGGTATACAGTAGAGAAACCCAGTTATTCAGATCAATTGGAACCACCGTTAATCCGGATAGTGCTGGAAGTATAGAATATTGTTAATTTTTCGGGTTTGTTAAAATTTTTAGGAAACCTTGAATACAGTCTAAAATCACAGAAACCATAAATTAACGTTTTCAGATGATATATATATTTTGATTTCATGGGTATTAAATGAGCAAATTCACATTATTTTTGTGAACTTTCTAGATATTTCCCACAACAGGTAAACTTTCAATTGGTGTTCCGTGATTGTCTTATATTGATGAATTGGTATGTTTTAATCTGTTTCAGTTTTTAATAAATAATATATATTTTCAAAAAAAAAAATTAATTTGATGACCTCTATCACAAAAGACACTCGGAACACCACGTGTTGACATCAGATTCTTGACTGGCAGACAAAAATTCATGATTCCAATAAATTAAATATTCAAATATTTTTTTAGAAATAAACCCGAGCTACGTAACCAAATAATTACCCAATCAGGGCAGGTGATATAAATCAAAGAATAGAAATCGATAGCTTTAGAAAACCGCTTTATAAAACCGCAACATGTCCTTGGCAATAGAATAAATTTCTCAAGCATGTGCTGATGACGAAATTGGGTGTCAGAAGAAAAAGGCAATAATCAAAGAAATAATGGTGGTACTCATCCTCTCTTTTTGGCTGCAACCTGGGAAGTTGAAACTGCACTCCCCCAACTTCTAGGAAGTAGTGGAACTGTCAGGCTTTCGAATTTCAGAAATTCCTGTATTTCGTTATCCAACGGTATATAACGAAAAAGACCTAGAGGATAGAGAGAACACTATAACTCTAGAATACTTTATCAATTATTTTATCCATATCTTTGATGAAGGGTGGCCTTAGAGTATGATTTCAGCTTTGTATCCCCTTTAAAAGAGGTAATGATAACTAAGCTCACAACACTATTTGTTGAAAATGGAACACGGCAATTCAATTCCCAATCGTGGGTAATAGTAATGAAAAATAATGCTAAACTCATGTTTTCACATTCACTAAATAAACACACTGTGCTCCTGCCTGAAATCTTTTACTACTGATTCACATTTTAAAATGTTATTTCATATTTTAAAATGTTGTAAAGGGTGTACGCTCCCGTTCACGAATCTTCTTTGTCTCACTCATGAGAATAGTTCACATAATATGGCAGCTAATTGTCGGTGATTGATGCGGAGCGATATTTAAAGTTGACGAGACATCAAGAAACGTACCCAGTTGCGAACTTTGCAGAACAATGACCTTGATATAATTTATCGAATATGCGAAACAGACAGACAACCACTTTAAGAGAAATTATACTGTAACAAGGTATGAAGGTGGTTTTAGAAACAAGTTATACACTACATAGCCTTTTGGGAATCCCAAAAGACGAGAATTCGGAAAAGACTGGAATTTACGAAATTGAATGTAAGGACTGCGATGCAAAATATGATGGACGTACAAAAAGATCTATTAAAGTAAGATATAAGGAACACCTAGCACACTTAAAATATGAATGATCTGAAAAAGCAGCAGTCGCATACCATATTTTGCAACAAAACCATTCCATAGACTTCAGTTCAGACAAGTTAACAACAAAAGGCAACTAGATGCCTATGAGAGTGTAGAATCTTCCTCTTAAAATAACGATTTGGTTTTGGGAAAAAACTCCAGTAATATTCATTACTACACCAAAAGTTCCAAACAGTGCATCATAAATATGGAAAAAATCCAATTGAAAAATGTTTTAATATGAAAATTCATTCTTCGGTAACAAATTGTTGACGAGAAAACAAGTGGAAAATAATTCAACTCGGTTCAGTTTTTGTTGATGTGAGTTCAATCCTCAAACTGAGAGCTTTCCTCGAACAAAGAGCTTTTTGACAGTTCTCCGGAAAATCTGAGTTACGCTTTCAATTCTACTATGTTGTCGATGAAAACTGGGCAGAACTTTCAACACGCATTCATTTCTCTACCTGTAGATTTTAGATTTGTCAACACTTTTCAGAACGACAGATCTGTACTTCTTAAAAAAATATCGAATACATACAAGCAAAAAGAAGCACCAAAACCTATGTAAGTAGTTGAAGGGTGCAGGTTTTTCCTCATGCACAAAAATAACACAGCTCCAATTTTGTATAAAGTTATGGCTTTTTCTGCTCAAGTACCTCAAGAAAAATGGTTCAAAACCCAACGAAAAAATAATTGTACTACAAAATACGAATATACAAAAAATTCGTGAAACTTACTTGGTAGGATTTTACCAAAATGATCTTTAAAATTCATGATTCTCAAAAGTATTAAATACTGGCACATAACAGGTGGCACATACCAGATGTTATAAAATCATGTTCAAGTTATTGGTTTCTATAAGCATTAGATTTATGTGGGAGGCCAGTTCACTGAATCAAAATGTAGACATGGAATATCAAACGTGCCTTCGCCATTTATTGAAGTTATGAAAGAATTGGTGAAGGTATCTTTTATGTTTACTTTCTGAAGGTCATCTGAAATGGTACGAAACCCTAACAATAGGCTAGTTTTTGCACAATTGATGAGGGTACCTACCCTTAATGTCAGAGAGTAGTAAGATTAGCAAGCGAGTATTCTAAGTGAATTGTAATCAGTGCAGTACCTAGTTGTGTAGTAAATGAATAAAAGTTGTCTAAGTATTATTAGTGTTGTTGTTTTAAAAACGAACCCCGAGTAAATATCGTAACAATATGTTTATATCCGGAAAGCATCAGAGGTGTATTTGATTCGTGGAATTTCGTGTAATACATAAATTGAAATTTTGACATTGACATGGAACTAATTGCAAAATTAAGGAAATCTAATAAATAATTTGAGCTTCAACAGTATTCTGTCGACCATTCCTATACATTGACATCTGAACCACCACAAATAGAGAAATAGTTGCATTCATAGAAGCACTGTCAATTGGTCTGAACAAAGCGAGAATATCAGGGCCGGTTATTGAGATATCATAAGAAAAGTGATTTTTTTTTCTTCCCACGTCATTTCAAAAATTATCAAAAAATATTCCAAGCATTTTTTTTATTCGATAGTAAATTCTCCTCAATTTGACATAATCAGATTTCTAATCCAAGGTTTCGTACTCTCTGGGCCACCCTCAACCTCATTTTTTTCAATGCGGACCTGCATATTTTATGACACTTTCATAAATAACTTTTTACGCTCAATTCAACGATATATTATACAATGTCATTCAAAGTTAATTTTCAGGTGATTTTGACCCTTGTTCAAATTTTTTTGGTTCGGATCTGTATTAAATTTACCTTTGGTGAATCAACCCACTTATCTTTAACTGAATGGGACGAATCAGAATCGAAGCAAGTGAAAAGTAATAATAATTTACATATTCCAAGTGGAGAAAACCCTAATTAATTAATGAAATTTAAAAATTTAATCAAATAGTTTGATCTTCGTCTTGAAGACGATCACTCGGAGGTCGAAACACGTGTCAAGGTGGGATAGAACTCCAGCAATATTCATTACTACACCAAAGGTTCCAAACAGTGCATCACAAGTTGAAATATGTAAATAATTATTACTTTTTTCTTGCTTTGATTCTGATACGTTCCATTCAGTTCAAGATAAGTAAGTTGATTTTCTTATCGAAATGTATTGCATGGTGTCAGTTTCACCACCAAAAAATATTACAGATCCGAACCAAATAAATTTGAATAAGGGTCAAAATCACCTGAACATCCACTTTGAATGACATTGTATATCGTTGTATATATCGTTGATTTCGGCGTGAAAATTTATTTCGAAGTGTCATAAAATATGCAGGTCAGCAGTCAAAAAACATAGGTTGAGGGTGGACCAGAAAGTACAAAACATTGGATCCGATTTCTGAATACGTCAAATTGAGAAGAATCAACACTCGTTTCTCGATGTTGATAAAATAATTCAAAATTCTGATTAAAATTTCAATATCAATGAATATACTATTGTTCTGACTAGCTGTTCGGATTGACTTCGTGTAGACCGTACTATTTTCGTATTTCTTCTTCTATCCATTCGATCCATTTTTTGAACTCTTTGTGGTATATTCTTTTCAACTTCTTCAAAAATTTTGTTGCATGAATTCTCATCCTCGTAAAGCAATTTAAAATGACGGGCGTTTTTATTAAACATTTAAATTTTCAAAGAACCGAAGATCTAATCAGCCACAAGTAACATATGAAACTTGTTTTTAGTGCGAGATTACAGAATCCAAAAATATTTTGCATTTAAATAATTTTATAATATACTGTTATGAAACTAGTTTTCTGAAAACAATTCTACATATTTTGATACCCATTAATTGGTTTCAGTCTGCAGTATTTGATTTGAAATGAAAGGTAGGTTTTTAGAAGGCATTAGTCATTGGAAAAATGGCTTTTTTACTTCTCCATCATTACAGAAAAATGCGAGAAACTTTCGGGGAAAGAAAAAAAATGATAAATTTCAATATAAAATCTTCAAAGATGTGTAGATCACGTACAGTATTTTTTTTCAGACTCAAATTGCAGAACAAAGGGCATCCCAAACAACTACTTTCAAACATATTATTATTAACTACAAAGAAATAAGTTTCTCTTATTCAGTTTCTACTCCATATCCACCCTATATCCACCAAAGTGTATAGTCGAAGTAAACGGTATTGTCCTTACGGAAACCATATGGACATCTGGTAAAACTTAAACATCCATAAATTTAAAAGTCATAATTCACTTATCCAAATACAAATCAAAGCACAAGATCTAACATTCAATATACTACACAATACAATACATATTCCTAAAAACCGTGAACCTAGAGAAAATCCAACACGAAGGATATTATCTACTTCAACACAAATACAGGCAAATTAACCTGCAATACCTGCACTAACCGCATAAAAGAACAAACAGGAAGATAAAACGTTCAGTTTGAGTAGAGCCAAGAAGATGATAGCACATATGTGTGTGTGTGTGTGTGTGCGTGCGTGCGTGCGTGCGTGCGTGCGTGTGTGCGTGCGTGCGTGCGTGCGTGTGTGTGTATGTGTGTGTGTGTGTGTGTGTATGTGTGTGTGTGTGTGTGTGTGTGTGTTTGGATAGGTTTCCGCGGTTAGTAATTTGATATAATGTTGTCTGGGTTGAACCGCGGCTGTAATTTTCATCTTTTCGTTGTTTCGGCTCCTGCTTTGGAGCAATTTTCAAGAATCACTTGAAACTGCCATCTGCCGTGTAGTTATTTCGAAAGGAATTTTCTTATCTAAAAGAAGCTGAGCATAATCTAAACGTCTCTATCAAGAGTTTTCTTCGAAGTTGAAAGAACTTCCTTCCGAAGTTTCCCACATTTTCCTGTACTTTCGAACCAGATCAGTTCCTCTCGTAGCATACTGTACACTACGGATACGTTTACATAATACATGAGCTATACGTGAGTTAAATTACAGCGTCCCGTGTGACATGTATATGCCTTCAGGGCGATCTCTCAAGGCTTCGCAATCAACTTTTCCGAGAGGATATTTTGTAATATATTTCAATATAGGTCAAGGTTCAGGGCTGACTTTACAAGTCATGCAGTCTGACGTTGCTTCAGGATGTTTTGTTCTTAATCGTCTGTGGCAGAGGCGTACTGAGGTCTTTAGGAAATATTCAAATTTTAGACAGTTTTTCAGAACTTGACAATAAAGTATACTTAGTGTTATATCATCAAATAATTTTATTGAAACTGTTGCAGTTCCAATTTTTTTTGGATTATAGGGATTATTGACAAATACTCTCATTTTAGGTTTCTGACTACATTCAAATTTTATATTGGTAAACTAAACCAATGGGATCAACAGTATACAGAAATGAAATAATAAAAATCCAGATCAATCAACACAAGCAAAATGAAGCAATGAGATCAATATTGATCACTTCCACTGTCAACTTGCGATTGTTTTTACATAATGTCGAGTGTTTGACAGTCCTGAGGGTATCTCATCAAAAAAATTGTGTTTTAGTTCCATATTTTATTGGTGGTACGTTTTGCGTGCAGTTCAATAATACCTATGTAGTTGATACATACTTCTTATTTGTATAATTTGTTCTGTATATTCGTACATTGATGCTGTTAATTTTTTCCCAATTAAAATTTTTTGTCTATGATGTCGTTGAGCAATTTTCAGACAAGTTTTGTTTACAAATTCAAATTGAACCAAATCGATGCCGAAATAGCTGGAAAGATCAAGTAGGCATTTGGCAATGATAGTGTTAATCAATGCATTGTTCGAATAACTTTTTGAAAAATGGTGATGAAACTTTTTTTCTACGGGACTCGATTCATTAAAGTGTTAAGAAGATACTAGATTTTTTTCAAATTTTTAAAATGACATTTTATGTTATAAAAAATTATATAATTATATAAAAATTATAAACTCTCTGTAGTGGCAGCGCGCGCATGCCGCGCGGAATCCTATTTTCAACGTCAAATTAAAATTATAAATAATTTAGATAGAGTTTCGGGAGTGGGGACTTTTTTATCGGAAATTTCCTCCTCTTTAACGAGCTCTTTTCAAAATTGCTTAAATATTATTATTTTTTGAGTAAATAACTTTTTTTATCTTATTTTGTTAATAACAATTGCAATTTTTTACCTGCACCAAAATTCTTCAAAAACATTTTTCTAGAGGTGATTCCTAACTTGTTAATTAGACTATGTTCACAATCGGGCCAAACCATCACATCACGACAACTCCTGTCGGCACGGTTTTACAAATCATCGTCTTAAACTTGAACGAATTCAGTGTCGAAGTTCTGCCTCACCTATTATATTCTCCAGACCTCTCGTCAACCAACTACCACCTTTTATAGTACTTCGATAGCTTTCCCACCGGTACAACCTTCGCCAATCAGGACGAGGCAAAAACAAAATGAATCTTCATTAGAGACCAAAGATCTGCATGGTTGAATCTAATATATCATATGCCATATTGGATGGCTGCTACGATCATCAAGGTGGAAATCTTATACTCTAAACATCCAATAACGTTTTAATTCGACCAATTAACTGTAATCTCTTGAGTGTACCATTATGGTTGCTGTTAAGGTTTCATCAGAAGATGACCCACAGATACACTTCCAGAGCTGCACACTCAGGACTGGAAGGTTACAGATTATCTGAGAGGACTAGAAGAGCTTCTCCTGACTGGTGGAAGCACTTGGTATCCTGTATCCAAGACGTCGTCTTCCTGAAATTCGTCACAAGAGAACAATTTTCCAAGCCACACATTTGCCTATCTTGATTAAGGAAAATGTCAATCTAGAAACGGATTATTCTTCACAGGGAAGATCAGATCCTGGTAGCAGAGCACATACTCTGTGCATACCCCGCTGCAGATGTGATTAGGTTTTCAGCGTTTAGAGTCTCATTCTTGCCTGTTGATCCGAAAGATCACTCAGGAGCTGAATTATTCGGTTGAGTTTGTGTAGGTGTGAGTCACAATAAACCCCCTCGGGTTGCAGTTGAAGAGCGAACAAGCCCATTCACTTTCGGATCTATACCAACTCCAACTAACTATTCATCTTTATATTTTTGAAATGTAGTAGAAATCGGTATTTGAGCCCAAACTTTCGTATAAGTCTATAAATCTTCTTCGCTCTAGCAAATCATCACATAGGTATCAAAATGGCGCTAAGTGAACAGTGTTTATCGGAGCGCTCCAGTAAAAATATTAATTTCATATTTTCCTGCTGTAAGAAAAAAACACTTAATGGGTACTATGTGTACACAAAGTGTTTCGGTGTTTTTCATACCAGTTGTTCACTACAAACGAAGTTTTACGACCACATAAATGACCATAACATAAGATTATCTGTGAAAACTGTAATATCTCCAATGAAACCAACATCACCATATATCCTAAAGATGAAGAAATAGAAGATGTGAAAAGAGAAATACAATCACAATGTGATACTATATGCCTGGAGCATAAATTATTCCATGGTGAAGCAATTGAAATGGAGAATAATTTCCTAAAAGAAAGAGGGTACCCAGACAAGTGTAAAAACATTTGAGAGTGAAAAAACAGTTAAACCCAGAGTGAATAATGCATCAACCCAGACAGCAAATACAACTACATTGTTGCCAAAGCCACATATTTCTCCTAATACTCCAGAGCCAAAATACAGGGTGTCGAACAGAGAACGACTACATCGAAAAAACAAAAATGTAAGACCTAAAATGGAGTACTAACTGAATTGCTAGATTCTTCTGAGATTAAAAAATCTTTGAATACTGTAGACAAGGTAGCAAATAACAAAAATAATTTTGTGAAGGAAAATATAAAGAAACACATAATGAATAATTTCACAGTCACCATACAAGAGGAAACACGGACAACGACCAACTCGGGGCAAGAAGATAAAAACTCACTGAGCCTGCTCGAAGAAATGGAGGAAGCTAGCTATTACAGCCGAAATTTATCAAGAAACTATCACGAATGCATTCAACTCCTCAGATTATGAAAAAACAACCAAAAGTACATCAACAAATTATATCGAGTAATATGACAAGGAAAAGGGTATTGATTAGGGGGGTTGACTATGTAAAAGGTTTTTCTAGAGTTACGAAAACACTTCTTAATAGAGAAGATCTTATAATTGAAGAACACATGCAATCAAATTTTGAAATCTCCAAGAACAAAACCGACCCCTTGACAGAATAATTATTAATTATGTGAATAGATATATAGCTAGATATTACAACTCAATAAGAAATACATCTATCAAATTTCTAGTATTTAATAGTAAAATGTGTATTTGTGATAACGTAAAAAGGTTTATACTAGAGACGAGGGAAATCCATCTGGCATTAAAAACGGTAATAATTAACGATGAAGCAATACCACCAGGGCAAGATGGTGATGGTGATGGCGACAAAGATATAACTTTTTTAGAATTAGGAAAGCGGAAACTCAACTTGAGATAATGCATGTTAATATATAATGTCTCAGAAATAAGATGAACCCACTTGAAGCAATTGTACTGCAACATCATTTTGGCATTGTACTATTAAGTGAGCATTGGCTGAGTAGTGATGGAACACTTTTTTGTAAAATGGAAAATTATATATTATCTACTTCCTTTTCGAGATCCATATACAATCACGGAGGAGTATGTATTTTTATTAGAAATGATATTTTGTTTGAAAAAATTGATGTTTTGAATGACTATAACATGGAAAAGAACATTGAAACTTGCTGCATTAAGCTATTACAACAAATATGTATTGTCGTATCTATTTATCTCTCTCCATGTGGAGATATAAATATTTTCAAGGATAATATCTCTACCATGCTCCTAATATTATCAGAAAAAATCAGAACTTTCAATCTAGTCATTGGTGGTGCCTTCAATATTGATTTCGCTACAGATTCTAACCACAGTGAAGATATGATAGAAATATTCTCATCATTTGGCTTATCCAAACGACTATATATTCACAAACTTTGATGTTGAGGTAGCAAACATTTCTGGCTTCCATCTATCTGACCATTATTCTCAAATTATAAGTATTAACACAGAACGAGAGATAAAATATAAAATTATTTTGAACAAAAATGTTGCAAACAAAACTTTATCCGTCGATAAATTAACAACAGAAAATTGAATTGAACTATCTTAACAACATGATGTAAACGAGATGATCCAAGTTTACTATAATACTTTGAACTACTATAAGGAAGTATCATTTCCTCTCATGAAAGTCAGAATGAATTCTAAGCGTGACCCTAGCATTTATTCATATCCAGAAGTAATTGCTGCAAAAAATGATATACAGAAGCTGAACGATCAATTGAAATCAATTGAAAAACAACTGTGACAAAATCAAATCAGAATTTAAATAAAACAAAATGTAATTACGTACAAATACTTATTCAAATAAAGACTGAAAAGAAACAACTGAACGAATCGAACAATAATCAAAAAATTATCTGGCAGCTACAAATAAAAACATAGGTAGCAATAATGACACGAATAGCTCTTCTTGACTTACATCAAAGCAGTTCAATGACGTAGTTATAAATGTAGCCCTGGATATGAATAATTACATGAGCAAACCCAATAATTAATTCACAAATTATCTCCACCAAGTTCCATGCAATGTTGATAACTCGATGCATTTTTATCAAACTGATACTGCAGAGGTGAATGAAGTCATCAAATCCCTAAAAACTCGGGCTCGCTTGATATTTACAATCACTCAGTGGTTATGTACAAGGAAAATCTATCTGCGCTACTACGACCAATTACATGTATTGTCAACTTGATTCTGAAATATGGCGTATTTCCATCAAAACTAAAAATTGCAAAGATAATTTCGGTTTTGAAAGTGGTGATATCAATTTTCCTTCAAACTACAGATCAATTGCACTACTTCCAGTAATTGCAATAATGGCAATAGGAATGATAAATTATTTAGAGTACACAAATATCTGGACAGATAGACAGTTTGAATTCAGGAAAGGAAGAAGCACGTCGAAAGCAGTGCTCAAATTAGTCGACTTCATAACTGAAGGTTTCGAAAACAAAGAATCAACACTTGGCATATTCCTCGATATGAGCAAGGCATTCGACTGCGTCTCTACTGACATTTTATAAAAAAACTGAGATACTATGGATTTGTAGGCGTAGTACACAATCTGGCTAGCATCATATTATGATGTTCCATAAGGTAGTGTGCTTGGGCCACTACTTGATTTATATTAATGACCTGCCAAATTCAATGACAATGCTATTCGCCGATGACACTTCCTTCTCCATTCGGAAAAAAAAGTGAAAGAGTCATCAGAAAGCGAGTTATTCAAGAAACTACGGACTGGTTTAATGCGAATAGCCTATGTGTGAATAAAAGCAAGACACAAACAATTATGTTATCGCTGCCTCATAGTCTCTTAAATAATGTGAAATGTATTGGTATAACCCTTGATTCAAAGTTAATTTGGAAACCCCATATTGACAAACTAGCAAAAAATATATCATGCAAGGTCTATGCAATCTGGCAGATAAAAAATAAAGTCGGTAATGAAGCTGCCCATACCGCTTATCATGCAATGTTTCATAGTTTTTTTTTATTATGGATTGATAAACTGGAGCACATCTGTTCATATCTCGAGAATATATTCAAAAAAGAGCAATCAGAGCTTTAGCTGGAATAGGTCAAATGGAGAGCTGTAAGAATTGGTTTATTAAGTTCAATATATTAACACTGCCACCATGTGTAATATACTGCAATTTGATACACATTCAAGAAAATTTAAAAAACTTTACTACAAACGGTAACAACCATTCGTATTATACTAGGAACAAGGATAATATTAGAGCACCAAACCAGAGACTAGGAATAACAAGGAGATGTAACTCATACATATCATTGTACAACTCACTGCCCCAATCAATGAAAAATGACACCCTTGCTAATTTCAAACGTAAACTGAAAAAACATCTCTCAGAGAATGCTTACTATGGTGCGTCTGATTTCAGCTTTACAGAGTGATTATTGTCGATGCAGGTACTGTCTATATGTATCTTTATTTTTACATTTTTATTTTTACATTTATATATTTATTTACTTTATTTTGTGCTTGTATCATTTACATTTACCTACTCTATTTCGGTAATTTTATTTGTAATTTACATTTATTTTATACATTATTGACTTGTCATAGCACTAAGATTTAATAACTTGACCAATAAAAAATATAATCTAATCTAATCATTTAACAGAAGTAATATACAAAATATTTCCAAGAAGCAGTGAAATTATGTAATATTCATAAAAAATTGTTCGATTTCCTGAGCAGAAATGCATACAATTCTGTTGAAACTGGTAATGAATACGAATTAACTGTTATTACTCAATTTAAGATCTGACCTTCGTGAATTCCGCTTCGTGCAGTTCTGCAGTAGTTCTTTTGTTTCATTGGAGTAATAGTATTTATACTATGAATACCGTTTATTAGGCAGGACGTTAGTGATTGCACCTATTTGAGTCCGATTTATGGGAAGAGGACTGACCGTGAACAATGATATATCACGGCACCATCATTCACGAAGATGGCTGAGTCCGTCGTTTGTAATTGTATCTGAAAGTGACAACGTGAAAGTTATTCAAAGGCCTTGAAAACGGGACACGTGTTATGTGGTATAACTGAATTTATAACTCTCCATCTCCACTATTATATAAAAAGTTGGAAAATTACAAAATAAAAAAACCAAAATACATGCTTTTAAAGAACATCGAACTAAAAACAGTTAAAAAAGAACAGTTATCACCCGAAGACGATTGTGGATACTAACAATCGAAACGTCGTGACATAACTTGGTTTGAAACTTCTTTAAT
>WOGN01006452.1:0-12442 GCA_015342105.1 Leptinotarsa texana | reverse complement strand
ATCCATGGCTTCTACAAGCAGGCGTTGTTGTGTGAATAACCCAATTTTTTTTTGCTACATGTGAAGAAAGTAGAAAACCAGTTTGTGATTTTATCGAATGGGTATAACAAGCCTATTTTAGTGTTCATTTAGAAGATCAAGATAAATCCTGATCTCCCCATGTAGCGTACAAAACTTGTCTTGAAAACTTTGCGACAGTGGACGAAAAGACAAAGAAAATGTTCAATGTTTGATGTTCCAATGGTATGGAGGGAAACAAAAAATTATTTTGACGATTGCTATTTCTGTCTTGTGAATATGAAGGACATTAATCGTAACAATTGACATACGTGGACAAATCCTAACCTGAATTCAGCAAAAAGACCAATTTCACATCAGGTTGAGTCGATACCCATTCCAATATTTAGCAGCCTACTTACGTTATCAGAGGATGATGTCAAAACGGTATCTGACGAACTACAGACTAATATATTTGAGGAAGACGACAGTGATTTTGAAGGGGATTCAACACGTTCTGAGCGCTTTACTCAGGAAGAGCTGAGCGATCTTATTAGAGATTTGAACCTGCCTCCAGACTAAAGGAAAAGAAACTCCTTCACACAGACTTCAAAATTACATACTACCGTAATAGAGACAAAGATCTTTTGCCTTTTTCTTTCGCAGCAAGTTGATATGGTTTTTTGTAACAATATCAAACGACTGTTAGAAAAAATAGGTGTATCGAAATGGATATAAATTATATATCGCTGGTGCTGAAAAACATCAAGTTTGACCAACATCAGTGGGCGATTTTTGTTGATTTCAAGATGGTGAACTTTCTCCTGGGACAACAAATTGGCTATACAAAATATTCTTGTTTTCTGTGTCTTTGGGATAGAAGAAAATGGCGTTCTAGAGATGCTTTAGTTCAAGGAGGAGCTAACGTAGTTGAAGAAGCATTGGTCGACCTAGAGAAAATAATATAAGCTGAGCTAGGGCTGATGAAACAATTTGTAAAGGTCCTAGACCAGAATCGTCCTTATTTTGAATACTTGTCCAGCAAATTCCCTGTACTTAGTAAAGAAAACTGAAAGCTGGAATATTTGATGTGTCTCAGATACGACAACTTAGAAAAGATTCGCATTTTACAGAATCGATGACTGAATTTGAGTGTAATGCATGGTGCTCTTCTGTGAAAGTTGTGAAAAGTCTCCTTGGAAACAATAAATCGAAAAATTACCGGGATTTATTGGAAGAAATGCTCAAAAATTTTAACAAACACGATTATCATATTAGTAGTAAAATTCATTACCTCCACAGCCACTTAGACCGTTTCCTAGAAAATCTTGGTGACCTTAGTGGGAAACAACGGGGAGATGGGACACTCACATGATGGCGGATTACGGCTGGAGTCTTCAAAGGGACCGTCCTTTAAAAGCCTTCGCAAGAAACTCATATAAAAGGAAGTTTTTACGTGACGCCGATTAATAGATTTGTGCTGCGATGCTGGTTAGGTTACATGAAAAGTTAAGTTTTTTTGGCAGATATGTGTGATAATTTCTGTTAGTATATTATTGTACAATGAATATCTTACATTTTATTCGTGTCTCGTTCATTTGATGGGCAGTAGCACTGTATATATGTAGGTAGTGCTGTATGTTGGAAATGTGATCGGTTGTCGAAAACGATCTGATGGAGCAAATCTGAAACGGTAAAAAAAATTCCGGCAGCACACTGTGTGTTTACCAGTGTAATTAGTTACGGAAATAATCTAATTCCGGGAATACTTCAATTCAAAACACTATCTTGAATCACTTTGCAGAAATACGTCAGATGAATGGAATTTTCTCCTTACATTATTGTGCTGAATACAAATATCTGACCAATAATGGGTACTATTATCAGTACCGAATTTCTTCCACTCAGATTGAATTCACTGGGTGGTTTTGATATGACGGAGAGTCAATATTTTTGATGAAGTGTTAAAACGATGTCAGTTGTACCTAGATGAAATTTTTTCTTCGAAAAGAGAGCGAGAGTGTTGGTCATTTGCCTTCGCTAACTCCATAATAATTTCGAATATGTTGAAATTTCTATGTGAAATGAATTCAACTGAATACAACTCATCTGAAGAAAAGAATAAAAACATCAAAGATGTTTATCATAACCTTTTTGTAATTCTGGAAGCCAAGTTCAATCCCAGTTACTCACTCACATAGAATAATTGTGAAGTGGAAGTATGTTGATACTTCTCAGAACATCCAACGGTATTCAAAGTGTTTCATTTCAATATTTTCAGTTCGCTTCACGTGATGGGTCTGAATTAATATTTCATGAAAAAATAAAACTCGAACGTACATTTTGTCGAATCACCCCTATTGGAATAAATTGAGGCGGATGAATTCACCGTGAATCAAATCCAGAATTCTACCTGAATCAAATCCAGGATTCTGCTTACAATGAAGTAAAATTTTATATTCAATATCTGGCCGAATCGAATGTACGAAATCAAATCACCGCTTCTCTTTTACAAGCGCTTAGCTAGCGCATATGACATGATTATTCCAAAATTTTTTGCACCATTAAGCATAATCCCGAACACCTTCTGTCCTGAAATTGCACGTCAGCATTTTTGTGAACGGTCGCGGGACTGAATTTATATGTCATAGTCACGAGCGGAACTTGTTCTAAATTGAATCGAAGTACGATGCGCATTCACAGTATTTATACAGTGACATTCAAATTGAATCTTCACGAATGAGGCTTTGAACGCGGCAATTCATCTGAAAAAAATATTGGAAGGAAGCCAATTAGAATTTTCTCTTGAATATACTGATCAGATTATTTTTCGAAAGACATATTTGTTACTGTTTTTCTGATTTTCCTAAATTCTGTAATCCGAAATAACTTGAACAAGGCGAAATGATCAGAGAATCTGCTGAAGTGTATTAAACTGGACACACTAAAGTTCACTGCGAAATCTGGAGCATGCCGGACTGCACAATAAAAAGCATTTTTTTCAAAGAAGATCATAGGTTGCTTTGAAATGTTTATCTCCATTGGAGAAATTATTACTTCACGCCAACAAGAGAAACAAATTTTTTTTCAACGAAGAAATCAAATTTCTAGGCCTTTCACCGACATCATTCGTATGAATATATTATTGCGTAGATGAACTATTTTGAATAAAGAAAATATAATATCATCTCAAAATCTACTGATTATTTAAAGAGAAAAATAAACTGTTTCAAATGTAGAGCAATATCAACTTGATCTGAAAACATATTGTTTGTTTGGATTCAAAACTGTATCCCTTCAAATAACCCAATTTGTTTTCAACTAGAGTTTTGTGAATCTATATACAAAACTATATATGATCGATTGAACATAACAGGAATTTTGTATAGAATGATCATGAACAGGATTTCTTTTAAAGGAGTATTTCATTCATTCCAGTTTGAAAAAAATGTTTTATTTGAACATAGATATTATTGAAAAGAATTTAAATTTAGTATTATGAGAAACTAACAATCTAGAACAGTGTTCGCGTACGCGCCACTATGGTTTGGAAAGTGACGTTGGTGTGTTGTGATTTTAAGGAGGAAGTGTTTTATGTGTCTCCAGTGCAATTTTTTTCCGATTATTTAGTATCTACCATGATGAAACAGATTTTACACGACTGGGGTCTTACACAGTTTGAAGATATTTTCATGGCTGAGTATTATAATTGGATAAAATTGAGGTGTTTGGGTAACTTGAGAAAGAAACTCCGCTATATCAGTAAGTACTGCATTGTATACCTAGTTCCGAAGAAAAAGTGGTAAACTTTGACTGCAACTCTTAATTTTGCCCTCATTATCAGAAAATTATATCAATACTTCACACATTCTTTTTATATTTGCCGAGCTCTGTAAATGTATATTATTTGATCTGAAAAATCCGCCACGTTGATTGTTTATATCTTTTATCTTGTTTTAAATAAGTGCATTTTCTCTAAATAAAATTTTATTTTCTCTTAGACCAAATTCATTTTTTATCGAACGAGAGAGGTACTTATAGTTTCGACAATGAATTATACCACAAAAAATACCAAAATAGGCACCAGTAGGTATGAAAAGCACCTACATATGACAGCCACTTTATGATTTCAACATGTAAATATTTGTTAAATTCCGAAATGTCTTTACTTTCTGTAATTACTTAAGAAAAGTTTTTATTCATTGGAAACAAATTGAATATACTCTACTCAGTTTGAAAGTATTTAATATATTTCCTTTAGGAATGTAAGAAATAGGTAGAAATATTACCAAACTCACTAGAGGAGAAATGAGAATTTCCAAAAACGTGAAAACAGTGAATGTTTTTATTCAAATAACGAATCACATACCTATGTGATATGATCATGAGTTAAATTTTGTGAATGAAACATTTTATATTTTTCATAGATCCTCTAATAATACTCACACAACACTTTGAATTCCTGTAAGGGTTCCAAAATGATTATTTTGAAAGGCAATTTTCTGTAGAGATTTCTCTCCACTTCAAATGGTTTTGAGGTACGTCTTTTGAATTGATTATTTATTCCTGATAAAGGAATGTTTGAGCACCTTTTAACTTGGTACGAATCGTATGTTAAACAATAAGACCTCAGACAAGTTTACAATTTTGAGGGTTGTCGTTCGTATGCGGACAACAATTGGGTTGGTTAACGGAATAAACGAAAAACAAAGATTTTTATAAAAAAGATATTTTTTTTATTAAGTGGCAGCTGTTTTCATAGTTTCACCTTTCTAGATATTGGCAATAGTGGCTAACGATGATGTGCTGATTTCTCCTTTCGTTTCAGAATCCAAGTGATGTTCCGGCAATTGTGGATAAACAAAAGCAGAATGTATAGACGATAGTGATTTTTTTAATGTAGTTTACCAGAATGGCAACTAGTTTTAGAAAATTTATTTATGTGAAATTACTAATAAATTAATTAATTTTCTCTCTGAGTTGTAATGTTTATAGGCTTCGATTTTATTCATTTTTTGTTAATTTGTGAATCATCAAGAATATGAGCCTTTTTCTTAATGTTTGTTTTCGGATTGAATATTTATTTCTGTTATTTGTATAACTGTTATTTGTATAACTGAATGATCTCTCAATAGTGTGCGGATGAAAAATGACATTTAAGCAAAGATTAGCTAAGAACATTTAGTTGTCTATTACGTTTTGTTTTTCATCATATGCTTTTTCAGGATAATATTTATGACTTGCAATTGCTCCAAATAAACCATTCATAATATATAATGTATTATTTAATTTCTTTCCTTACCACTTATAGCTCATATTACAGATAAGATACTTTGGAATCAAGTAACTAAAGACATCCATGTGAGAGAGACAGTTCATAACAGAAGTTTGAGTTTATCTTCGATGAAGTAAATGAGTTTATTTGATTTATACAAATAAAAGGAAAACAATTTATTTCTCCTACGGAGATATTTAAATAGTTCCCAAGTTAACATATCATTCTTTCAGAACCCAAAAAAGTTTTGCTTAGAGTTTAATTTTGCTCACACTAAAGAATACATACTTATTTCTCTTGAGCTAATGTGATGATTTCTGTTCAAATGTATGCACAATCTTGCTGGAATATTTTTTTTGATCTGAAATAAACGTTTATTCAGTCCATTTTGATTTATGATACTTCAACTTGAGAGAATATATTTTTCAGTTTATGAAAATATTTCTACATGAATATAGGAGAGCAAGATTTCTTTAAATCAAGATTATGTTCTTCACTTTGAGATTTTTATTTTTTCTGTGTGCTTTGATAAGATACGAATGCTAGTGGCTGCTGAGAAGCTGATAGTAAGGCAAACGGAAAGTATCACGACAAACCTCAGGTTCCGCGAGAAACCTTCTCGCCTATTCCGAAAGTTTTCGTGGGTTGTGGATAATCTACCGACCACTGATCAGCTTGAATCCTCCTGGAAAGACATCTATGAAATCCCGTAGCCACTGAACTTGGACACACTGCCATCTAGAGTTTTCAACTGATGACTGAACGCAGAGCAGCATATTCCGGATTAGTTTGTCCTGGTCGGACCGTTTTCTTCCAAAAGAATAGGTTTTTTGATTCCTAAGCATAACAGACCATAACATGCTTGGATTTGTTGTTGCTTACGAGAATTTCATACTTACGAAAACTCAACTCGGTATTCGAAAGGATTTATGGGCAGAGAGGGTCAGAGAGAGAAGTGCTGGGTTTAACGAGAACCTGCTGAGAACAGCTCTCGATATAGCTGTTCGAGGCCGTACTCGACACAGTATAGATGATCTTAAACTTCATGCCTTTGGAGAAAACAAATCTCCATTATTCCTTGAGGGTTGTGCAACGGTCCACCTCAAAAAAGGACTATTCGGAGAGATCAGACAGAACGTGCAGCTCATAGATGGAAACATTCTGCACCATCTATATGCCGGAGAGAGGTATACTGACTTTGGGGTGAAACAACGCCACTCACAAGAGGTAACTGTGGTGAAGGGCTTTCTCCGTGGTTTATTTGCCCTAGACAACAGAGAGGCTGTGGACTTTTGTGTTTGACGTCTTCACATGACAGCATTGTACTGGATAGAGCCTGTAAAGTCATCAGAAGTTTGAAAGCAGGAATTGAAGCATTTTTTTTCAGGGCAGCGCTCACAAGTGGGCGATAACGCCCCCTTGTGAGCTCTGGAGGCCTATAGGGGGCAGTAATGGTCACAGAGAAGATTTGGGGGAGTTGAAGCGGTTTAGGGGAGCGATATGACTGATTATAAAATGTTTTCCGCAAACTTCACTGCTCCTTGACGCTTAACGCGCATTTCCTCGTGTGAACGCCATCTAGAAGACTAGACAGTAACTATTTCCTGTCTGATAGATGTCAAATTGCACAATAGACTGCGTCAAAACTTTTTTCAGCGGCATCTAAGCAAGACGACGACGGACTCCGAGCTTTCTACAATATCTGTACTCCATACACCAGCGGCAGATATTATCCGAAAAATTGATGAGATGGTTGAAAATATTGAAGAGTCACTGTGCAATCATCTGAAAACTTCTAAATTCTCAATTCAGTTAGATGAAACCACTTTACCAACCAATGACGCATTGTTGTTGTCATACGTAAGGTTCATTAAAAATGAGAAAATATATCAAGAACTACTATTTGCCAGAAATTTGAAGACGGATACAAAAGGAGAAACCATATTCAATACACTAGAAAAATTTTGTGATGAGAAAGAAATTCCACTGAAGAATATTATATCAGCTGCTACGGATGGCGCTCCGGCTATGACAGAACGTCACAAAAGCTTCATAGCGTACTAAAAAAATAAAATTCCAGATGTGCTCGCTTTACATTCCGTAATTCATAGGCAACATTTGGTTACGGAAAATTTGAGTGAGCGTCTTTCTCAATCACTGCAATATATCATCAAAGCAGTCAATAAAATCCGAAACAGCTCTATTAATGACAGGTAATTTAATCAGATTTGTGTTGCTAATGATGAAAATTTCAACCGATTGCTATTTGACACAGAGGTGTCTTGGTTATCAAGAGGTAACTGTCTGACTCGATTTTACAATCTACTTGACCCTGTAATAGAGTTTTGGAAAACAAAGAATTGAACGGCACCTCATCACTTCAAAGAAAGATATTGCGTACTTGACAAATCTGTATAAATTTTTTAATGATGTCAGTTTCCAACTTCAAGGTGACGACTTGAATTTGATTGAAACAAAAAATGTCATTGCTGCTTTTGTAGCCAAATTGCTCTTATACAAGAGTAATATCGGCAGACCTGAGTTTCGCATTTTCCCTAATTTGTCAGCGGTATCCTTCAACAACGACGACTTGCTTGTTTACTGCCAAGATTTGGAGAACCTCCACAGTGATTTCGCGGAACGATTCCAGGGCACTTTAAAATTGGAAATACCGAACTGGGTGTTAGATCCTATTTCAAATATCAAAACACCAGGATCACCCCAGCTGAAAGAAGTACCTATAGAACTAATAACGAACGAGAAAATAAAAATGAAATTCAAAAATTGATACCAAGAATTTTGGCTACAAAAGCCAATCTCGCAATTGTATAGCATTCTCATTGTTGTATTTGTGTGAACGTGGATTTAGTGCTATGGCAACGTTGCTAACTAAAAAGAGAAATCGGTTGCAGATTACCGATCGCGGTGCTGTTTTTGAATTCATTCGAGCCTGATATTAACAAACTTGTTGAAAATCTACAAATTCATCCTTCACATTAAATTAGTTTTGAAATTGAAATGTTTGTTTTATTAACATGAATGAAATATTTCGTGATATTACAAAATGGTGTTTTACATTACCATCATCAGAAAGTCTTATTTTCACATGACGTACGAATTTAATTATTGAAATATTGATTGCGATTGTGATTCTTCAAATGTAGTAAAGTAAAAGAAATTGGGGGGGGGTGTGCTAGAAAATAGTTAATTATCGAAGTGGGCGGTAGACAAAATAAGTTTGAGAACCTCTGATATAAAGGTTCCTGCCACACGGTGCAGGGTCTTCCGCGAGGAGTTCGAGTCCTTATTGCACTTGCTGTCAGCATGTCCAGTATATGTGGCATCAGCATACATCCATCGATATGGCCCTAAGAGTGCTTCATTACCATCTTAGGGACTTTCACGGTATTGACGAGACATTGCTGTTGCTCTACGTTCCGGGTAATATTATTAATATTATTGTAATTATAAATTTTCCATCCTCAGGTTCATGAAAGCTTGACGTAGTTTTCCTCGACCATTAGAGCAAGACGATATTCGTCGTGGATTTTTTAGCTCCTGATGAGATGGATATCGCCTGAAAAGAGGAAGGAGGAAGGATGACCTATCAAAATTTCCTCTTCGAACTTCACATGCCATATCCCGACCCTTCTGTCAAGATGGTTGTTCTGATTATTGGAACCCTACAAAAAATCAACATCCATTCATCCATACATACAAGAAGGAGTGATCATTAAAACCTGTAACATGGTCTGTGAATTTTTGGAACCCCTAACATAAAAAGCAATAACCCTTCCTTCGACTTGTATTTATCTTATGCAGGAAGCAAACACTAGTGAGGACAATCCCTTATGAAAAATTTAACATTATTAACATATACAACTGAATGAATTTCACTAGTTTGGACTTCCATTATCTAATATGTAAAATGATTTGAAATCCTCGAAATAACTGAAAAAGAAGAATTAAAAATAAATAGCTGAAAATATCAATTATATTTGGCAAAAATAACCTTAAATGAAATAACAGTGAAATGAAATACAAGTAAAATTAAAACGATTGAACAAAAATGAAAAAATACAAATAAATATGAATAAAGAAGTTAAGAGATTCCAAGCCACGTTAGTTCAAGACGTTTCAATTGATAGTATCTACAATCGTCTTCGGGTGATGACTGGACTGATTCCTCCGAGAGATAACTTGTATTGATGGGTCCAAACATGGTCTGTTATTCCTGATTTGCTGGTTTCTCCTCGCTGGGTGTGTTTTTTGTGCTTGTCAATGCGAATATTTAATGGCCTCTTAGTTTCACCAGTATAGGATTTTCCGCACTTACAGGGTATTCGGTAAATGAAATTCTTGGAATCGCAGTCCGTGTTTGGTGGCCTGGTTTTCGTGAGGCTGCTACGGATAGTGCTACCAGATCTAAAGCAGGTTCTGATGTTGTCCTTGGAACCAATTCTTCATATCCTCTCCGATAATCCTCTGATGTAGGGAAGTGCAAGCACTGGTTGTGACGAAATTTCTTCCTTGCGAGGCTCCTGCTGTCTTTTAGCCAAATTTTTTTCTACCATCGCTCTGCAGTAGCCATTGCGTTGAAGATCATTTTTGATGATGTCTAATTCCTTCTCGGGATCTTCCTTCGTATTACAGACCCGAAAGCATGGTCTAATAGAATCTTGATGATTTCTCTTTTAGTTGATTGATGGTGGTTGTATTCGTGGTTCAGATACTGTCCCGTGAGACTCGGTTTTCGGTATACAGATGTTTCCCCCTTAGTGTCGGTCCTCTTCACCAAAACGTCTAAGAATGGCAATTCGTTATGGACTTCCTTCTCCATTGTGTAAGTGATGGAAGATCTCATGTTGTTGATGTGTTCCAGGATGGCGTCTAGTTCATTATTCCCATGGTTCCATATTATGAAGGTGTCGTCAACATATCTCAACCAGACCCGAGGTTTCTTGTGGGCGTCTTCAATGGCCAGAGTTTCAAACCACTCAATATATATGTTGGCTATGATTGGTGAAAGTGGTGATCACATTGGCAGTCTCTAACCTTGTGTAAAGAATTCTTCCTCCAGATGGAAATAACAGTTTCGTACACATCATCCTAGTAATTCCATAATTACTTCTATGAGTAGATTCGTTCTCTCTTTCAGGTTCTCTGTATAATTTGGAGTGCTTCTTCGACCGGAATGTTGGTATAAAGGCTTTCCACGTCGAAGCCAATTAGTTGATCTTCTTGTGTGACTTCAATTGACCCTAGTAGTTCGACAAAATGCCTTGAATTCGTCACAAAAGAAGATGTTTCTCCTTGTAATGGTTGTATTATGGGAAGTGAAAATCTAGTCAAATTTTGAGTAGCCGAATCTCTGTAGTTGATGATCGGTCTTAGTGGAACACAATACAACATCGAGTGGTCTCGAGCTGAGATCATACACAGAGAGGAACATTGGTTTAGGAGAAAATTCAAGGAAGCTGCATACATGGTGTCCAGCAACGTATTCAGCCAAGCTAGCGTAGAAATACGCAACATATGGAAACCCATCACCAAGTGAAAAATGGCCAACTACCGCTAAACGGTCATCTCCCACTGAACCAATGAAGCGGAATGATGGAAAATGGGGATAAGTGAAAGTACGCGAACGACCCATAAATAGTCATCTTTCGGAGGAATCAGTCCAGTCATCACCCGAAGACGATTGTAGATACTAACAATCGAAACGTCGTGAACTAACGTGGCTTAGATTCTCTTAATTTTTTTTATACATATTTATTTGAATTTCTTTATTTTTGTCCAATAGTTTTAATTTTACTTGTATTTTATTTCACTGTTATTTCATTTCTGGTTATTTTTGTTTGATATAATTGTTATTTTCAGCTATTTATTTTCAATTCTTCTTTTTCAGTTATTTCAGGGATTTTAAATCATTTTACATATTAGACAATGGAAGGCCGAACTAGTGAAATTCATCATGAAACATTGTCAATCACTTTCAAACAAATATACAACTGAATACTGAACAAAAATATCATATTTGAGTCAATTAATAAATTATTGATTGTTACATAAAATTGCACAATGGAGAAAATACATTATCAAACATAGCGCCAATATATTTATGGGGTTGGAATCGTAATGTACAGTGATATAATGTACGCACACATGAACAGCTATATATGTCTATGTTTACAAATGAACAATTCATGGAAGACTTCGAATTATTCCACGTAAATTGAACCGAGAACACGAAACCGAATTATATTTCTGGATGAATCAGTGAATGTAATGGAATCCTTGTATATTTTTTGAGAAAACTGCTTTAAGCACTTTCTAAATATTATTTCGAATGTTCTTGATATTATTTTTGGGATATTATAGAAATAGGGTACTAGGTGGATGAACCATCTCTGTAATTCCATCTGTAACCATCTCTGGTAATTTTTGTCATAGATGAAACAGTAAAACAGGTTTTTTGTTATGTACTTTATTTGTGTGTTGAGAGTTTGTTGAATGTTGAATGTTATGCTATGAAATTCATAACACGTGATGAAAAATAAAATTGTCTAAAGACCAAGATGTCAGAATCGTAATGAAGCCGAACGGAAATATTTAGACAGAATAATCTATTTTTCTGTTAATCATCTGTCGCCCCCATACGAACGACAACTCTCAGAAGTTGAGAAACTTGTGTAAGCTAAGGACTAACGAGATCAGTTTCAGAAGTCTTCGTTCAATCATTTCCAAACAATATAAATGTGTTTCTAGTACACCATACCATACTAGATTTCCAAGATTCCTAACGTTGGTGACTTTATTCCCACTGAAGCACGAAAAAATTTTCATTTGACTGAGCAGTTCCCTCAGCCTCCTGAACGTATATAATAAATAATAATTCTCAGTTTGTTTACTATACCGGGTGTCCCACATTATATGTGACAGGCAATATCTGGTTTGTTGAAGGATATACACAAAAATGTTTCATACAAAAGTTTTAGGAGTTCATGAGAGCTATATTTTGATATAATTTTTGAATATACAGGATGTTTGGTGTAGGTGCTACAGACCAAAATTCCATTTTTTAAAATAGAACGCCCTGTATATCATTACATATTCAGATCCTACGTTGAATTCTGATATCATTTCATGTTTGGTTTTTGAAATTCGGTT
>WOGN01006450.1:0-12443 GCA_015342105.1 Leptinotarsa texana | reverse complement strand
CATTTCGGTTTTATGAAGCATATGCTGGAAGAACTTTTCTTGGTGTTCTCGAATATTCTGGAAATCTGCTTTCCGTTGTTTTTCTATTTGTTCTAATCCATTCTTTTGTTTTTCTAGAATGTTCTGGAGATCTTCTCGCTCTTTTCTCTGTTCTTACTTTTTCTTTTTTGTTTCTAGATAATTCGTTCACAGTTTTCCATAAATCTTTTGAGTTATTACCGTTTTTCTCAATTTGTTTTTGATAGCACTTTTCCTTTGCCGTATCTATAATCTTATGTAGTTCATTTTCATTTCATTGTATTTTGTTTTATTTTTTGTTGTTGATTGAATTTTTTGATTGAGTTTTTTAATAATTTGGTTTTTCTCATTCGTCTGTTTATTTTTTTTTTGACTTTTACTTTATTTGTACTACTTTCGACTGCCGATTGTATTTTTCTGACGAAGTGAGAAAAGACAAAAACTAAGTCAACCCTATCGTTATAGGGAAAAATAAGCGGGGTTCCCTTTACATGTAATCAGTCATCAGAGTTTGAAGAAATTTTTCAAAAAGGGATTTTTTTTAATTAGTGAATGGAACATTAAAAAAGCTAAATTATATTGTTTTCTAAAAGGTAGAGATTGACTGTAGGGAAATACATGGAATTCAATTTGTTGATAGATTTTCAACTTTAGAGGTAGTGAAGTTATTTCATTTCCATTATTTGACTAGTTTCTATTAGGCTTGATTTATAACTTCTCTATTTCGTGATGCTATTTCATCGATTATGTATTTCGTTTTTATTATTCAAAACAACGTCTCAATCATTTATTCATTTTTTACTTCTTACTGTTTTTGAGTATATAATCGTCTACAACCTAAAAATAAACAAAGATAAATCAATAGAGGATCTGCTATCGCACTAGTATTCATGAATTTTGCCTACAAATTGAACAAATCAATTGGATTTTTTATAATACGTATACTCAGCTTTCTTTAGTGCCATGGCGAGGTTTCGAAAAAAAATCTTTTTCCGTTTTCATAACTTGAGATTCACTTCACAACTTTAACTTCAACAAGGCGTCTGGTCCTGATGGAGTGCCCGTCATCGTCTTTGAAAAGTGAATGAACTGGTACCAGTATTTTTCAGACTTTTCAACCTGTCGTAAAATAAAGGGCATTGGAACATTGTTCCGTTCAGCCCATTCCCAATAAGAACAGGAAAAATCTTTCAAATAACTGTAGACCAGTCGTTTTGCTATCACTGATATCAAAAATCATGGAGAAAGCCATATCCTTAAATATTTGGAAGGCGTTCATCAATATGGCTTTCGGAAACAAATATCAACAGAGGAGTCAACTCAAGTATAAACTCATTGTACCAACTTCTGCAATCAAATAGTGTTCATAATCTTGCACTCACAGAAACTAAAGTCAGTGCTTCAACAAATACCGTCAATTTTCTATACCCAGGCTGTGATTTCCAATCCAAATTCGGACGTAACTTTGGAATATCTCTTTTTATTAAATGCGATCTCTCCTCTCAATGAGAGAAAATGTTGGAACCCCGAAACTTTGATGTAATGGGGTTTAAAATAATGTAACAGAAGATCACCGAATTCATATACTGCGTTTATCGACCACCTAGCGATAACAATATAGGTAACGTTTCGGTTGCAAACACCATTGACTTTCTGAAAATCAATCATCCCAGTGCCGAAATTTCCATATTCGATGACTTCAATGTCCACAATGTGGAATGGCTCAAATATTCGAGTATCAATCATGAACAAGGTCGCGAAGCTGAGGCTTTTGCAATAAGATTTTGAATATTCAGATTATAAATGAGCCAACCAGGATTCCTGACCGTAATGGAGAATATGCTAGTCTTTTGAATCTATACCTAATAACCAATCCAGATAATTACACAGATACCTTGAGGTCTACATGTTGAGTGAATTACCTATCTAAGCCGCGCAAGATTTAGCATTACAGATCAGCTGAGTGGGAGGAACCTAAAGACCATTTCCGAAATATCCTCCTGGCTAGATGTTTGTTTCAGCTCTAAAGATCCATCAACTCGTGCTTCTGAAGTCACGGAAGTTATTCTATCATCGATGGATGCATATATTCCTTTTTCAATGAAACTACCTTCTAACGGTAAACCTTGGTTCAACGTGTTTAGTTTCTTCTGGTCGGTAGATGAAGCAGTTAATCAAAACTTCCAAAAAATCCACAATTCCACCACTAACACAAGCTGATAGTTCAATTGTAACAACAGTCATAGGTAAAGCAAATCTACTAGCTGAATAATTTGCGTCCCACCCCACTGTCAATTTTCTGGGAAAGGTATCACCCACTATCCCCACACTTGAATTCACAATGGCAAAAATTACTTTTCGACAATATCTATTCAGGCAAATTTTTAAACAGCTCAATATCAACGAAGCGTCTAGCCCTGATGGAAGTGTGGTACATATCAGAAATACGCGATGCGACGTTTTTAGGTTCAACTCAGTATACCTTGAAATTGAATGTTGAAAAACTCTTCCATTTGGAGAACTGCTTTTATGTGAAATAAACTTCCTGAGAATGTTTTTCTAAATGGATTTATTCTCAATGTGAATTGCTACTTTAGCATAGGCACCGCTCGTAGAGCGCCTCAAGGCGTAGTGTTTGTGATTTGTACAGAAAAAAAACTTCAATTTGTTCGAAATACTTGACCCACCCATCTAAGTCAGAAACAAACACGTAATCAGAAATTTCCAAGAACACGTCAATTTTCTTTTTTAGGGGGACAAATTCTAATATGGAAATCATACCCGAAACTTTACCGCCATGCGGTCAGCAGCTACACCCCAAATTTTTTCATCAGCATATGGGGTCGAGTGATACATAATTTGAAAGGTCTTCTGTTTCTCTATCACTTCTGTAATTTTGTTTCAAAATTGGTTCATCGTTATTGGAATTTAAATGTTGAACGTTATATAAAAGAAAAAACAGAAAATTCGCTGCCGCTTATTTTATTGACAGAATCAACAAAAGTGATATTAATGGTAACACAATCGTCGGATAAAGTGTTCAAAATGACCTTCATCTAGTTGTATACAGTAATACAGTCCAGTTTCGAAAGCTTTGCTTACATTATTGAAGATATCCGGAGTCAGAAATCGCCATTTCCGAACATTTCTCTGTCACAAGTTTTCTAGATTCGTAGAATTTATTCAATTAGTAGTAAACGTTTTTTCTGCACTGGTAGTTTTTGTTGAATATACTTATCGCAGAACAAAATGTGGATAGTTGGCCACTGACACTGTTTCACGAATTATTATTCAGTTATCCTTGTTCATTGTTGTGCAACATGCTTCATTCCTCTAAAGAAAGAATAGAAATTGTTGCAACCTATTATCGAAATAATGGATGTGCTAAAGAATTTATAATACGAATCATTCAGACCATCAACAAAATTTGCGAGCAAGCTGTCTTCTCCAAAAATCTCGCCCACCGGCAGTGGTGCAGAAATCCCAGTGCCGAAAACTGAAATGGGTTCGGTTTTCTCACTAGACTCGCTAGGCTGACTGGACGTGAGCCATCAATACTTTAAACAGTTGATGGACAAGTTCCGAACTTCAGGTTCTGTTCACAACAGAAGACTTGAAGTATCCCGTCCTATCAGAAATGACGTAGTTGAAATTGCAGTTTTAGGACATGTACAAACGAATAATCAATAATCTATCAGACAAGTAGATAGAGCGTCTGGTGTATCAGCTGCTAGTGTTTTTCGGATTTTGAAAGTCTACAAATTCTATCCTTTCAAAATAAGGCTAATTCAGGAATCAAACGAAGATGATCCCGATCGTTGACTTCAGTTTTGTGATCTGTTCAGCGAGAAATTGAATTATACAATACATGATTTTCAGACGATAGTTCTTTCATATTGAATGGTAAAGTGAGTAGACATAATTGTCGCTTCTGGAGCGATGTGATTCCTCATTTGGTGATGAAAACACATTCACAAACTCCACAGTAATTGAATGTCTGGGCTGGCATTCTTGGTAATCATATTGTTGGACCATTGTTCATTGAAGGTAATCTCAATGAGGACACACATACATCTATTACAAGGCTGTGTAGATGACTATGATTACACACATTTTATAAAATTATGAAAGTTCAGTAGAAAATAAAATAACATTTCAGCTGGATGGTGCACCCCCACATTTTGATGTTCGGGTGAGACAGTTTTTGGAAAAATGTTTTCCAACGCGTTGGATCGGCAGGAGGAGTTCAGTGGAGTGGCTAGCTAGATCACCTGATCTCAGACTGATGGACTTCTTTCTGTGGGGACACATGAAGTCGAATGTGTACTCTACTAAGCCTACAAATCTAGAAGACCTTCGACAGATAATTTTTCGGGAATTCCGATTGCTGACTCCGGACATCTTGAATAATATACGAAACGCTTGCGAGAGTATGGAATTACTTGCTTGACATTTTGAACAACTCATCAGTTTATTTTGTTTCCACTGATATTATTTGTTGTTGATTTCTTCATTAAAATGAACGACAGCAAATTTTCAGCTTTTCCTTAAATAAAACGTTTAACATTCAATGTCTCAATAACGAATTGACCAATTTCGAAAAAATTTCCAAAGGTAAGAGGAACAAAAGACCTTTCAAATGATGTATGACTCGACCTCCCATGCCATTGAAAAAAAATAGGGGGGTAGTTGCTGACCGCAAGAGGGTGACATCACCCCCTTGAAATCACACCTTATAAAGTAAGACCTCGTAAGTCCTTAGCTCGCACAAGTTTCGTCTTCTGAGGGTTGTCATTCGCAGGGGTGCGACAGCTGGTTAACAGTAAAACAGATTTTAAACAGACTGATTTGTGATACGCTGTTTCAATTTCATAACGAATATTTGGAGAAAAAACTGAACAGAAAAAACTATTTCCAAATAATTTAATGTTATTATGTTTGAAAGTAGTTGTTTCGGATGAGTTTTTTCATGTAGTTCGCATTTGAAACAATCTTCTGAGCTGAGATTTTAAACAGTTCCTATATTTTTTGTATAAAGGTGGAAAAGTAGAAAGTCAAAAGTTTTTTCCCAAAAATTATCACTACTAAGGAGTATTTCAATTCATAAAAACATATTTTTTGAAGTTACCATGTGAAGGCGTAATTTTCTTAAGAACGCTCATATTATGTTTCTTTTGCATGTTAAAAAGTCTTTAATACAATATCAGTATGCAATATTATTAACATCAGTTACATCTAATAAAAGAGAACGAACGGTATAGAATGATTATATAAACCCGTATATGTTAATTGAATATGGGTAGATTGAACTAGAAAATATGTTTACGTAACGGTTAAATACGACTTGTAATTGAAAATAGTAAAGAAGTATTCATTAACCGATTTCAAAGGTTAAGGTCCAGTAAGTTACAGACATGGTTTTGTTGTTTTTATAAATCATTTGAATGTTCTTTTGTCTTTTGAAGACATTTGTAAATACTACTGTTTCTTTTCGAAGAATAATTTACACATCGATGCATTAGAATACCTGTATACACATGGTGAGACAGAATATCGAAATAGTTTTATTTGTTTGAAACTTTTCAGATTTCACCAGGTTCACTGTTATTTCTATAGAAAGCATTCTTCCTTAAAGAAAACGGTGAAAGATTGATAGTCGAGTCGAGGCAAAATTGCAAAATTGATTTAGATAATTGAATTATTTAAAAAAATGAGCTTTGTTTTTTTTTGGTTTTTGAGATACACGGAAAAATACTATGATTTCAAAAATATACTTTCTACATATGAAGTAGAAGAGATGAAGGTAGTGGGAAATCTCTTAAGTGGTAGTAGAGTTAAAATCAAATCTTCAGATCGAATATTTATTATACTACTACTGTTTTTTTATTCAAGAACAAAACTCAAACACTACAGGAGAATTCTCAAGGCACTCTTAGAAAGTACCTGTGCGAAAGTAGTGATTCACATTGGTTTTGAATCGCTGAAGATTGTATTCATTTGGAAATACGTTCTCAGGAAGTTTAGTCCACATACACTCCAAATGAAACAGTTCTTGAACAGTAAAATTCGAGGTGTACTGTCCGTCGTGTATTTCTAATATGTATCGCTCTTGGTGGAAACAAACGTTCCAAATTACTTGAACACTTCCCGTGAAAGTATCTATAGAAGAGGGACAAATCTCCAACCTTTCTTCGATGTTCCAGACTATCAAGGTCGCAAGTGATGTTCGCGTCTCCAATCAGGCGGATGGCTCTTTTCTAGATGGAATGCAGCTGTTTCAGGGTGTGTTTGGAGGCGGAGCTCCATACATAAGAACAATACTTCAAAGAGGGTCTGATCTGAGCTTAATAAAGCATCTAAAGTTCCTGAAGTGTGTACAGTTTTCTGGTTCGGAACAGTGTTATAAGTTGTCAATTCTTATTTATGAAAATACTAGTCTATATCAAGATATATGACACCAATCTCTTTTTGAGACAAGATCGTGGTACGAAAACAGAACGTGAACATCAAGATAGTTGAAGTGGACTAAAAAATGCTGAGTTTTTATTCGACCAAGTATGTTCACTGTCACCAACCAACAATAGTACGAGGACGATCTGAAAAGTTTTCGAAATTTTTATATTTCAACATAGTCTTCTTTCAACTCTACACACTTCTTTCAGTGATGCTTCCATCTTTATAACCCATTCAAAGAGTACTAGGTGTTTCTCTCGGCTAAAATAATCGTTCACGAAGGTGATGCCTCTTAATTTAACGAAAATCTCTGTCCTTCGAGCGCAATTTTCAGATAAAGGAACAAAAAGAAGTCGCTTGGGGCTAGATCTGCTGAGTAAAGCGGATGGTCTAGTAATTCAAATCGTAATTGGTGGATTTTCGCCATGACAACCGCTGATGTGTGAGACCGTGCGTTGTCTTTTTCTGCAAATGTGGCCGTTTCTTCGCAACTTCTACCTTCAGCTTGTCAAATAATGATGCGTAGTATGCTTTTGTAATGGTTTCTTCTTTTTGAAGGTAATCAATTAAAATAACTTCATTATTGTTCCATAAAACAGATGGCACCTCTTTCTCAGACTAATTTACAGCCGTTTTCCCCTTTGCAGTCAACCGTTTGAACTATATTTTTGTTTCGAGCATATAATAGTGTATCCAAGTGCCATCTACAGTAACTAATCGGCGCCAAAACTTAGATTTATTGCGCCTAAACGGCGCCAACAGATCATTGGAAATTTTTATTCGAACACGTTTTTGGTCTATCGTGAGCAAACATGGCACTCAACGCACGAACAGATTTCTCATACCTAAAGATTAATGTAATGGCATGCTCATGACCTCTGTTATTTCTCATTTCGACTCGGAGGTCATCTAGCACCATTTGGTAAACTTTGGTATATAACTAAATATTTACCGAACGTCGGTAGTTTCTTTGTATGCCATTGGCGGCACTGTATGATACAAGGTTCATTCATCATTTTTGTGTGGGACATTTTATATGGAATTAACTAGTAAATTTATGACACCCGGTACATTAGCCTTTTATTTAGTTGTTCGGATTGACTTCGTATGGACTATAAATTATGGTCCATAGTCCTCACGCACAGCGTTCTACTCATTTTTGATTTGCGTGGACATATGTCTTTCGAAAGCAAATATTTAATGAGAGTTCGATACTCGATTTTGTCCATTTTCATAAAAATACTCACATCACTTCACTCAAATGACTGTTACATAACAACTTTGCGTCCGAAGTGGCTGAAACATTGTGAGTAACTCTCAACAGATGAACAACGAAATTGACTTGCTTTTATTTACGGCTGCTGCCATCCTCATGTTTTGGCCGGAAACTGTTTAGATCACCCTCGTATATATAAACGGAATAATCTTTAAGCGATTTTACGAGCTCAATGTACTTGTATATTCTAAACGATGCGTTATTCTACGTATCTACGTTACGTTTTCAGCATCTGTAAACTTTTTACTCCATCGTATTTCTATTCTTGTCTCCCAAAATGAAGTGGAAGGCTGGAGAGTTAAATGATCCTATCGTTTTGGCTATCATACTAACTCGACTTTCTTCAGTCGAGTCGTAATGCTCTGAAATTAAAGTACGGATTCAGTTCAGGAATATTTTTCAGACGCTAATCTTGAGGAACATCACTCACAAGAATTCTGAAACTCAGCCTTAAGATCATGAATCATGAGAAAACATTCGTGCAAAAACATATTGGGAACAAATTTCTGTATTTAGCGCCTACCTAAATGAGAATGAGTATTGAGAAGCATACAATACTCATTCTCGCCGAGTTACTTTCAAAATCAGTCAATACAGAGGTCAAAACTCTCTAGTTCCCGTAGAATTTTTTTGCCGACTGAGCAATGCTTATGATACTTTTGAAACATTTGAAATAATTGGAAACCGAGAAGGTCTCAACTCATATATATATTTCTCTGGGAATCATAGAAGATCATAAAAAACTGTGAGTGAATCAGTGAAGCAACTATCCTCAACTTCACACAGTCAGAATTCACACTTTCACAACTTCACTATTTGAAATTTTGTTATTCAATAAATAACTGTGAACTTCCCCATTCATTATTATTCATTCAAGGATTATATTCCTGCTTTTTCTTTACTTCCAAAGTTATTAAAAGCTTATCAAGGCTGAACGAGCATTGCAAAATGTCCTGGTATTGGAGGTAAACTTTCTGAATGAGAAATCAATGTCACCAGTCATGTAAATCTTTTGTCAGGTTTAGCATTTCCTGTATTTAATTATAAAAATCTGTCACTTTAATTAACTATGTTCGCCGTAAGTACTACGAAATTGCTGTTTGTTTGCTGGGACGTAAAATTGCACTCTATCGTGTAAACATACGAAGGGTTATGTTTTTTTAAGTGAGTGAAATGCAAAAGGATCTACGAAAATATTTTTAGATTCATTGAAAATTGAGTATTGAAACTTTTGGATACAAATGACCGATACTTGAAGAAATTGAAACTAAAATTCCTCAATAAAAATAATTTTCGAATATTCGAGAATAATCTTAAACTGCTATACGCATTGTGAGGGTCGGAACTTAACATTCAATTGTTAAAGAATCTATGTTCAAAAAATAAGGTGTTCAAGATCACTCATAAATTTCTATTTTGTCCTCCTGACACAGATATAATACGGTTTGTTTTCATCTCCTCAGTCGTCGAAAACGTTGTGTTTTTATGGGTTTCTTCAATTTCGGGAGCGGGAAAATGTCTTAGGGGGGCAAATCTGGTGAATAAGGTGGTTGTGGTATGATTACGGTGTTGTTTCTGGCCAAAAACTGCGAATAGACAATGACGGGTGAGCAGGTGCATCATCGTGATACAAAAGCCATTAATTGTTTTTCCACCATTCTGGACGTATTGCTTCTCGAAAGCGGCGTATAAATACTCCTTATTGAGTCTACTATCATGTGACAAGAACTCCTGATGAAGCGGTAATCGAAGAAAACAGTGAGCAAAACCTTGACATCTGATCGAACTTGGTGGGTTTTTTGGTCTTGTCTCTCCTGGGCTCTTTTATTTGGACGATCAGACTTTGTTTTCGATGTCATAGTCATATACCTATAATTCGTCACCAATTATGCACTTCTGTAAGGGACTTCGCTGCAACTCACCTAATAGTTATTCGATGATTCTCCATAACAATGTTCTTCACTTTCCCAACATTTTCATCATTAGTTGATGTGCTGCGGCGTCCAGGGCAAACGTCGTCATTCTCATCTTCTCGGACTTTTGTAAAAAGCTTGTTCCACTTGTAAACGTTTTTCTGGCTCAGGGTAGAATCACTGTATGCCACTATTGAGAGCGCCCGTACACGAGCCACATTTTGCGGTCGGATCGACCACATAATTGCAATCGCGTTCCAGCGAACTCAAGCCGCCTATAAGAAATACTGTACTACACGGGCCTTCACAAAAGTCAAAACGGACGTATGCAGTCAACTTGCTGCTGATCTCCGCCGAGATGTCATTGCGGCATCCGCTGTACCCAACCGCGTACACCGTGGTGTACTTTTTCTCATATTGGTCTCACAGCATTCAATTTTTGATGTCAGTTGCCTCAACTCAAGTGCGGTTTATATGACCGCAAGTCAACCACAAAAATGTGGTTGGTCAACCGTGAAGTGCAGTCAACGTGACCACAATGTTGTGGTTGCCTCAACTGCAAATATGTGGTCCGTGTACGGCCGGACTATGATTCCATATGTTTTAGAGCCAGCATTTCCATTTTTCAATCAAAATCTCATGCAAATTCTTCGATCCAAATTTTTCGATAGAAGAAAATTACCGAACACGGGTTTTGCCATGGTCTTCTTCGGTTGAAATTTCCAAAAGTTTCAACTGCAACTGCGGCAGTCATCTTTAGTGGCGTGGTCGAGGTACTCTCTTGACGTATCAACTGAAACTGAAGGTCTCATGCGTACTTCCCGCGCGATTTGGATGACATACCTTCGCATTAGCGGCTTTCAATGATGTGTGCCAGAACCTACGCAACCTGCTCAAAATATTCATCTGTGTAATATGTGCACTCGAATCTTGCCGGTAAGGCAACGGCTCCAGTGAATTCTGAAGTTATTTTGAAAAATAACAATGATTATCAAATGATTTGGCTGATGTGAAATTATTCACATACACGGAAACTACACCTGAAACTACAGGGCCTGCTGTAGAGAAAAATTTTCAAGATAGAATTCTTAGAGATGAAAACTATACTTTATCTAGCGGTAATGATGTACAGATCAAGAAATTACATCAAACGAAAGAACCTTCCACAGAGGAACTATCTTCTACAACTGAACGCGATGCAAATATGAAATATACGTTTTCTCAATATTGCAATAAGAAATTCAAAACTACAAAAGGTTTGAGAATCCACTTTTCAAAAATTTATAAATCTGAGTCGACAACGTTTTCCTCTTCCATCCAAACCCATGCAATAAGTCCGAATGTTGAATCCAAATCTGGTGCAAGTTCTACCAAAGCTATCAATGAAAGACTTTCTCTATACAAACTCCATTCTCACATATTGAAGAGAATTCCCAAAGGAGCAAGAATGTGTGCCGCAGAAACTTTGAGCAAAGCAATTGATGAATGCATTCAAAGCAATTTGTTAGATCACTGGGAATATTTGCTTTGTTTTGCATACATATGCTTTTGTCTTCCAGCACAAAGAAAATCGTAAAAAGTCTCTCACTTCATTCATCAAGAAGAACATTTCCAATGCTTGTTCAGAAATTTCCATTAACAAATTCGAGAGTCGATCTAAAAAGAAAACAAATTTCTCAAAATCTGTAATAAATAAAGTTTCGGACGATCTCACTTCGGAAATCCGTATTTTGACTTCAACGGACAGTTTTGCAGATTTTGATGATATTACGTTAACTAAACTTCAAGTTAAACATCCCGCTGACGTCTGTCAAGAACCTATACCTGACACAAACTGTACTCCACTCCAAGTTGATAAAAAACAAGTCTTGAAAGCAATCAGATCATTTCGCACTGGTTCAGCAGGAGGAATAGACTCCGTCATACCTTCCCATTTACAAGACTTGACATCAAAAAGTTTTGGTTGTGAAAGTGAAAAGCTTCTGTCTTCTTTGACTTCCTTATGTAACTTTTTGTTGAGCGGTCGACTGAATCCCGATATTTGTCCTCTTTGCCTCTTTGACAGCATTAAAAAAAAGATGGCGGCATTCGCCCCATTGCTATTGGTACCAATTTTCGTCGCCTTGTAGCGAAATTATCTTGTATTGATGTTTTTGGTTTTTTAGGAAATTTATTTCGTCCTGTTCAATTTGGTTTTGGAACTCCAGGGGAATGCGAAGCAGTTGCACATGCTGCATGTATCTTATTAAATGAGCATCCCAATCCATTTTCTCAAATTTTTGTTAAACTAGATTATAAAAACGCCTTCAACATGATTCACAGAAATATCATTTTATGAAACACCCACGAAATTATTCCTCACCTTTTTCCTTTTATCAACCAAACGAAATTCAACATTTTCGAACTTTGGAGAAAATACTATCTGATCTCAGAGAGGGGTTCAACAAGGCGATCCTCTAGGTCCTGCTCTTTTCTGCCCCACTTTGAATGAACTGACAAAGTCTATCAACACCAATTTAAAATTGTTCCTAAAACACACTGATCTTTACTGGGATATCCTCTCTTTATAGAGTCTTCATCACGTTGCCTCACACACACACACTCACATTGTTGAAAGAAATTGGTAGAAGAATGATAAACTCTAGTAGTGACAACCGAGCCTATTTTGAATTCAAAGAATCAGTATCGCCATTCAAAGGGGATTGATTACTTCCCAATTGTCTCAGAAGATGCAGAGGAAAATAAACAAGTTCTTGAATTATCTTTCTCTCCCAAATTCAAAA